>QNQO01004135.1:0-33942 GCA_003290165.1 Berberis thunbergii | reverse complement strand
CCAACATTGTTATCAATCGATTCACACCCACCACCACATCCCTCCACTCCACTTTAACAAAGAAAATGATGTGATCAAGTTTTTATTTTTAATCTAAATGTAAATGTTGTGATAATTTATATTTGCTTGTTTAGATCTTTTTTCATCGGGTTATTATCATATATTAATGTGTTTTTTGGTAATGAGTATTAGTTGCTTCTCATAAAATGTGTAAAAATGGTTGTAAGGTGACAAAAGCTCAAAGCAAAAAGATGAATGTACTCGTGGTAATGTTTTTTTACTTGTCAGTGGTAGTTTGGTTGGATGTTAAGGTTGGTGGTTTAACCCTTGCGTCCTGGTTCTATACCACCAGCGGTACGCTTACCTTAAAACGCACAAAACGCACTAGTGTATACAGTCGTCTATAAATTAAAGAATGATGCAATAATGATAATGATGTACGGAAGAAAATGATTAAAAATTTGATCGCATAGCTTCTTAAGTATGTTGTGATTTGTAATTTTATTCTCTCATGTCTTCTATTTTCTATCTTCTTGTAAGTCTGTGCATCTTAGTCTCCTCTATTGGTAGTCCTGGTAGAAATTGTATCAGAGCCATGTTCATCTTCTCCGGGGGGAATAGTGTTGTGAGTCCTAGGTATGTTGGTCAGCCCCTGATGACTTAGTCAGCCTTAGGTATGTTGGTCAGCGGAGAGCCCTTTGTAAGTCGCTCAGCTTGAACAATTGTTAGGGTTAGGTGGTCCCATATCGGTGGTCCAGTCGTAGTGTGCTTCGAGGTATATGTGTTCCAACCCTTCAACCTCTCAGATTTATGAAAATGTCTTTTATTGTCAAAAATTTACCCGAGCTTCTAGCTCTAGACAAAGAAATCCATATTTACAAAATATGATAGAATGTAGAATTCAGAAGTAGAACAAAATTTACAAAAATAGTCCATACCAAAAGTTCCTTACAAACAAATATACCAAGTTTCGCAATCCATTTTTCACAAAATTCTAAAGATCTGATAGACATTGTTGAACATACAGTGCCTCTGATGGTTCTTTAGAAATCAAAGCAATTGATTTCTACAAATATCCTTGAATTTCTCAAAAATCAAGATTACAAGTATATTCATATCGGTCTGATTCAGGTAGGAATCAAACCCCTTACAAGAACTGGCCTTGACACCTGTGCCTAATCGCTTTTCGCGATTGTCGTCACAATAGATTTCATGATTCTCTGCTTGGAATTGCAGAATCTACTTTAGCCATGGGTCCAGTCTACTTCGACTGTACCCCCAATTTCTCAGTGTCTCTTAAGGATCCAAATGTCCTTGAAACACTGACACTCAATATCCAGACCTCTGGTTTTTGACATGTTACCAGGATATGAACATCTTGCTCTCGCTCTCATTTACAAAATCACCTAACAAAGCCATGAAGACTCAATTGAATCCAAAAACTTTGATGGAGTCTAAAAAAGGTTACACAATCTTAGTTCAAGCTAACAAGGACAAAACCAATGTTATTTTTCCTAAAGCAATTCACTGGAATCAAGTTACTCTCCAGTAACTTGGCAGGTTCAATCGACTCCTAGAAGGCCTCCCCCTAGTTTGCCCAGTCAGGTTTTGACTCTTGAAGATGGAACTATTGAATTACAGTTTTCTGAATCACGAAAAACTAGGTTACAACCTTTAGATTTCCAATCAGGACGTAGATCTGAATCTTCTTTCAGAACTGCTCTTACCCAGATCCCTAGAACACCTCCTCCTGGGGATCTTCCTCATTTTGATCTAGCAAATCTAAGGAATCATCCTTATCATCCCCAGATCTCGTAACCCATTTACAATCAACCATCAAAACATCCTTCTGATCGATCTCCAACTCAATCGAAGATGGCAGATCCCGCACAATTAAACACTTTAACCACTGAATTTGTTTTAAACAAACAAAAAGTTAAAGATGAATTTTCCATGGATTACAATTATGTTAAAAGACAAACATTTTATCTCAAACTACTCCTGACCAAGAGAATAATTTAGGTAAATTGTTTTATCAATTCTGTGAAGATATCAAAGATCATACATTTTTAGAATGATATTAATCCATTTATCTTTTACAATTGAATGTGTCAATAATGCTTCTAAACCTTGGCATCTGAAAAACAATTATGTTGTTGAACTAGTCTTGCCTCCTTTAGAAGAAATCCATATATAAACCAAGGACAGACTATACAGTCTCTCATTTGAAAAAATCCAATCTTTATTTATGATATTACAGGAATTTCAAAGCTTATTGAGCAAAATAATTATACAAATATTCTGAATGAAATTGATCAACAATTGACTTCTATTCTTGTTCCAGAAAAAAATAGTTTTACAAATAAAAAAACTAATAAACAAATTACTTTCTTCAACCCTATACAATTGAACATGGCGCCATTTCTTCTCCTCTACACATCATGGAAGAGATTAATCGAAGACTCAGCTTTGAAAATTCAAACTACACCTGTCTTTGACAAAGCTTCATCTTCAAAGAAACAAATTAACACTCTTGTCTCATATTGGTTCTGATAATGAACCAGACATTATGTCTGAATTGGATAGACTTCAAAGATTTGAAGCAAAATCCAATGCGTTCATCAAGAACTCATGCCAATACAAATCCTTGCCTACAACAAGAATATTATCCTAGGCCAACTTACCCTGATATGCAATATGAAGAAAAACATTTGCGAACATTCGTTTTTTTTTCACAGGCAACATCTATATTTGGAATATAGATGAATGTACTAAAGAAAACATTATCGAATTAACGCAAGAAATGGTTATGATGGCTGCTGCTCATCGCAGTGAAGGCAAATCAGATCACATATTGCAGGGATAATTATAGCTGGCTTTGCAGGACAATTAAAAGATAGTGAGACAACTACCTTACTCCTATTGAACAGCAAAACATTTTTCAATCCATAAAAATTGATTTTAATGGACAACCTATCAAAGCTGAAAATGGTGAAAACATTCCTGATATAGGTAGTACTTTGATTTTCGCTATTCTTAAATATTTCATAGGCATCCCTCAAAATTTCAAGATAAATCTTGTGATCTTCTTATGATCATTAGATGCAAATCTCTAAGTCATTTCAGATTTTACAAGGATGTTTTCTTAAATAAAGTTATGCATCAAAATGAAGCTAACAATCCTTTTTGGAAAATGAAATTTCTTTCGGGATTACCTCCTGTTTTCGCAGATATTGTTAGAGATAAGCTGCAATATGAATACAATGACGATATTCCTTTTGAACGACTTACATTTGGAGACTTGATTGCTAAAATCAATGAAGTTGTTTTGAAACTCTGCAATGATATTCGTCTCAAAGCCCAACTTAAAAGACAAAACATTTTTGGTTCTAACGAACTTGGATCTTTTTGTCAATAGTATGGTTATGAGCCCTTAGCAAGTCATTTCCCTAAGAATTCCAAACAAAAGTATCGGTCTCATCCAACACGACACTTAAGTCCAAAAAGGCATTATGGCCCAAAACAGCAAAATCATTATAACAACTATTACAAAAAACCCACTAGGCACGGCACGCACAAGCCTACCCTTTTCAAAACACAAATGCCCTATTGTTCAAAAAACCCATTTGTTCAAATGTGAGAAACCGGTCATTATGCAAAGAATTGTAGAACAACCCAAAGAATTCATGAGCTTGATGCCGATGAAAACATTAAGCAAATGTTTACTACAATTTTACTCAATTTTGAGTCTGATTTTAATCCATCTAATGATGACCTTCAGGTCTATCAAATGCGTTACGATTCCCAATTCTTCTGATCAGGAAGAATCGGATCAGGATCATTGTGCTAAAGTTTGTATGCAATGCTTTAAACACTATCAATATGTTCTAAAAAACTAAAGAATCAAGTATTCTTTAGATTTTGTTGATCGAATTGATGATCCCAAACTCAAAACTGAGTATTTGACTCAATAAAAAATACTATCACTCACAAACCGGTTCCTAAAATCATGAACCCTTTTTACAATCACAAAAAAATTATTAATAGATTTAGAACTCCTTCTCAGCACTCCATTTCTATTCCTGATTTACAACCTGAAGTAAATTTCATGAAAAATAAATTGCCCAGCTTAAGCAAGGACAAACTTGGCTTACACAACAGCTGTTGAACCAACAGGTCAAAAATGCAATCTCTATTCCTGATATTCTTTCTACTTCAAATTAAGAAATTTCAACCAACATCTGATCCAACTTTTCTCAATGAATTAAATACAGTCACCTATCACAAATGGTATATCAACGTAACTTGTTATCAACCAAGATTTCACGATAAACCCTTGTTGATTCCGGTGCTGATTTAAACTGTATTGCAGAAGGTGTTATCCCTTCTCAATATTTAGAAAAACAACTCAAACAACTATTTACTACTAATAGTAAATTAGATGTCAGTTCAAATTGGTTGATGCTCATATATGCCAAGAAAATTTTTGTATACAACAGGATTTCTTGCTAGTTAAAGACATGTCTCAAAAAATTATTTTGGGGACACCTTTCTTAATTACAATTTATCCATTTTATGTTACAAATGAAGGTATCTCTACCAATATCCTTGGTAATAAGATTATCTTCAAATTCTTGTGCAAAATCCAAAATGCTGAAATTAATTCTCTAAATTAGATAATTGTTTCATCAATTTCATTTATCAAAAAAGACAAACATTTACATTTCTCAAAATGAAATTGTTTATCGTCGGATTGATGATCAGCTCAAAGACACACATACACAATCCATACTATTCATTTTAAGGAACAATTAACCTCAGAACTTGTTCTGATCTTCCAAATGCTTTTGGAATCGGAATCGTCATGTGGTTCGATTACCTATGATCATTCTTTTAGTGAATCCAAGATTCCTACAAAAGCTCGTCCATACAAATGAATTTCGAATTAATGAAATTTTGCAAATTTGAAATCCAGAGTTTGCTTTCCAAAACTTAATTCGACATTCCAAATCCCCTTGGAGTTGTGCAGCCTTCTATGTTAAAAAGCTGCTGAACTCGAACGATGATCTCCTCGTCTTGTTATCAATTACAAACCTTTGAACAAAGTTTTACAATGGATTAGGTATCCAATACCTAACAAGAAAGACCTCATTAAGAGATTACACTCAACACGTCTCTTCTTAAATTTGATCTCAAATCTGGATTTTGGCAAATCCAAATTCATCCCCGTGATCATTACAAGACAACATTCAATGTTCCTTTCGGCCATTATGAATGGAATGTTATGCCTTTTGGCCTCAATAATGCACCCAGTGAGTTTCAAAATATCATGAATGATATTTTTACTCATTTCTCAATTGTGTATATCGATGATATACTGATCTTCTCTTCACCCTTAGAAGACCATTGAAACACTTGTATCAATTTTCCAAAATTATCAAAGAAAATGGTTTGGTTCTTTTACCTACAAAAATTGACATTTTCAAACAAATGTCAGATTTTTAGGTCACAAAATTCATTTTGGAATGATGACTCCCATCTCTAGAGCTATAAAATTTGCTGATAAATTTCCTGATGAAATCAAAGATAAAAATCAATTGCAAATGTTTTTAGGATCTTTGAATTATGTTGCAGATTTTTACAAACACCTTAGAGTTTTACTTAAGCCCTTATAGGCAAGACTTAAGTCTAACCCAAGCCCATGGACTGAAGGCCATTCTCAAATTGTCAGACAGTTAGAACCCAAGTAAAGTCTTCATTGTCTAGGGATCTCTAGTCCTGAAGCCTTCAAAATTGTAGAAACAGATGCGTCTAACCAAGGGTATGGGGGTATCCTTAAGCAAGTTCTTCCTGAATCTACAGAAATACAATTGGTCCGATACCATTTTGGTATTTGGAATTCTGCCCAAATCAATTTCAACTGTCAAAAAATAAGTTTTATCAATTGTTTTGTGCATTATGAAATTTCAAGATGATTTATTTAATCAAAAGTTTTTATTACGTGTTGATTGCAAATCTGCAAAAGAAATTTTAACTAAAAATGTTTTTAAATCTTGTTTCCAAACAAATTTTCGCTAAATGACAAGGACTTTTTTCAGCTTTTGATTTTGATATCGAATATATAAAATGAACTGATAATTCTCTTGCAGATTTCCTGACAAGAGAATTCTTACAAAAATGAGTTCTCAATCCTCTTCCTCCTTCAGACATCCTCCTCCAAAACCTCAAACAAAACCCATTATGCTATGAAGACTCCTGCTTCACAGCTCAAGACTCCTCTTTCTTACTTGTCTCTTCCAAATCCCTACCAACTTTTTACAAATGTAGAAGAATCAAGCTCTGCAATGACAAGTTTCCCAAACCTCAAGTTCCTCCTCCAAATCCCTATCTTACAAAACCTAGTTTGGATCCGATCACAATGATCGAACCATGTTTTTATTTGTTGACAAAAGATACCCACTCAATTGCAAAAAAATATTTTCAATACAAATGCTCTCTTAGAGGAATATGATATCCTCAAAACTCAAGAGTTCTATTAGTTCATACTGGTCGACACTGACTCAGTTGTGATCATTCATCATCGAGATCATTCTCATCCTGAGAAGATTTCTCATTCCAAATGTCAAATTATGAAGGTCTTGTCCGAAGCCGATTGGAAGCAGCATCCTCGCTTCCATAAAAAGTTTTCAGTCAATTACCTCCCAGCTTCCTACAATTATTTGGACTACAAGCAAGCTTGGTCCAGAGCTTTCTTTGTTTTTTTCAAAATTGTTCTCATTCTTGGTTTTTCTCATTTGCCACAAATTCTTATAAAGATCTGTTCTTCTCTGGTTCCAACATTCTTGTGGAATCATTTTGGTCATCTTCAAGATATCTTGCCCTCGTCTGTCAATGAAGGATGGCAAATTTTCAAAAGCAAATTCAATCCACCAATCCCAGTACCTCAACAGGTATTATCCTTTTGGTTTTTTTGTCAAGTTCAAAACTCTCTTGGATCTGTTGCTGGGATTACACTGTCATAGCTCTTCCAGGTCCAAACCAATCGACTCAGCCTCCCCTATGGATCTGTCGTCGTTACAAAGTCAAATGGTGGTCATCTTTTGATCACCCCCATGCTACAAAAGAAGCTGTTACAAGATTCTTTTTAGGAAAAAACCAATCTCCTACTCAGCCTCTTATCAATCCAATACAAGTCCTTTCAGAAGCAAAACTTCTTCGACAGTTTATCAATAAGCAACTTCAGGGAAAACCTACAAAGACTCAGCTGCTGGAAACCATGTCAAGGATCTGTGCTGAAGACTCAGACGAAGACGAAGCTCCAACAGTTCCACTCAATGAAGATGATTGTTTTGGCTTTTTTTTGCCACATGCATGAATCTGACCCTACAAACATCATTGTGTTTTAAGTCATCATGACTTCTGCCACAATTTTTACAAAAACATCTACCACCTCCACTACAAGACAAATTTACTTTCGGCCAACCAACAACATCATTACAAAGCAACACTCAAAGTCAAAAGTTGAAGCATCTTCAACTATTTTCAACAACTACGTTCACTTCAAGACAAAGCTTTATCCATTCAGCTCTTCCATGATTACAAAAGACAAAGTGTCCACATCTCACCCACTCTCCACTTAGTCACGAGAAGCTTATATTCTCAATTATTGTAAATTTAATGAAGGCTATAAGAGCCAGTTTGTATCCTTAGTTCGAGCATCCGATTTTTCTCCCATGTAACCCTTACTCTTTTCTTGTAAGTTTCTATCTCCTAAGTCTTTATTCCGTATTTTTATTTTCAATAAATATAAGCATGCATTCTTTTTATCTTCTTTTATCAAAATCTTTCTAGAAACTATTCTTGTTAGAACATCTCGTTATACTAGCTAAAACCTAGTATCGGCACCGTTCTCTTTAACAGTTCAAAGAAATGTGCTTCGAAATCTTAGTTTTATTCACATTAGTTTATAACTTCTTAAGTATGCTTCTGATTTTGTATATTTTACTAGTGGAATACCCGTGCCGTTGGCACTATCGCAGAGTACATCATATTTAAATGGCTATGTTGAATACTCAAATTGTGGTATTATTTAATTTATAAAAACACTTGCCATCATTGTCTATTACAACAGTTATGATGAATTAATTTTGTAAAAATTTAAATACTATTTGAACAGTAAAACAATGTTAATAAATCTGATAAATGCAACCTATGTGCTAAGAAATTTAATCTCACAAATGTCAGCTTAACTAAAATACGAAGGAAATATCTCATGTGTGTCCAAGTGAGAAATTGATGAAATTGATGCCCAATTTAGTAAAGCATCATTTGAATTAAACATAATATAAATAATTTGACAAACAGAATGGATACTCGTGCCATTGGCATTATCGCAGATTACATCATACTTAAACGGCTATGTTGAATACTCATGTAATTTGGCATAAAAAAAACTTGTTGCCTGAGCGCAATATGTTCACCGTTTTCAGTATACTAAAAGTGTTTTTTTGGCGGTCGAAGAGAACACGCACACAAAATTATAATCCAAAATTAATTTGGACAAACAGAATGGAGTACTCGTGCCATTGGCATTATCGCAGATTACATCATACTTAAACGGCTATGTTGAATACTCATGTAATTTGGCATAAAAAAAAAACTTGTTGCCTGAGCGCAATATATGTTCACCGTTTTCAGTATACTAAAAGTGTTTTTTTGGCGTCGAAGAGACACCACACAAAATTATATCCAAATTAATTTGGACAAACAGAATGGAATACTCGTGCCATTGGCATTTATCGCAGATTACATCATACTTAAACGGCTATGTTGAATACTCATGTAATTTGGCATAAAAAAAACTTGTTGCCTGAGCGCAATATATGTTCACCGTTTTCAGTATACTAAAAGTGTTTTTTTGGCGGTCGAAGAGACACGCACACAAAATTATATCCAAATTAATTTGGACAAACAGAATGGAATACTCGTGCCATTGGCATTATCGCAGATTACATCATACTTAAACGGCTATGTTGATACTCATGTAATTTGGCATAAAAAAAACTTGTTGCCTGAGCGCAATATATGTTCACCGTTTTCAGTATACTAAAATGTTTTTTCGGCGGTCGAAGAGACACGCACACAAAATTATATCCAAATTAATTTGGACAAACAGAATGGAATACTCGTGCCATTGGCATTATCGCAGATTACATCATACTTAAACGGCTATGTTGAATACTCATGTAATTTGGCATAAAAAAAAACTTGTTGCCTGAGCGCAATATATGTTCACCGTTTTCAGTAAATTAAAATTGTTTTTTGGCGGTCGAAGAGACACGCACACAAAATTATATCAAATAATTGGACAAACAACAGGAGATACTCGTGCCATTGGCATTATCGTAGATTACATCATACTAAACGGCTATGTTGAATACTCATGTAATTTGGCATAAAAAAAACTTGTTGCCTGAGCGCAATATATGATTCACCGTTTTCAATATATTAAAAGTGTTTTTTTGGCGGTCGAAGAGACACGCACACAAAAATTATATCCAAAATGTCAATTTTATGAATAAAGAAATTTATCCGAACAAATTTATAATGACAATCAATGCCATGAACACCAAATAATATATCCACACGCCAAAATAATAAAAAAACGTGTAAGTACATCAAAAGCCATACATTGTTTTTTATATACATTGTTTATATGCACCACCATATCTCTTTTCAAAAAATGAGAACAAAAGGAACCCACAATATACAAAAATGGTTAAACTGCATATGTACATCAAAACTACGTATCAACAACTGCTCTAAACTCTTGTGCATCACATTATCAAATGAATCGGGCATCTATATGCACCAACTTTGAGCATGAGCAGGGAATATGAACTGAAATCTACAAATTTATCACACACAATATTAGAAAAAAAATGTTAATAAAATAAGCTATTTTCAATCATCGTTAGAGATAAACTACCTTATTTGCCAATTTCCAATGACGCCCACCATTATACTTTTGTTTTTTAGAGGATTTTTTTGAAACTCCTCGACAATGATATCCCAATTCTACAAAAATGTATAATCAATATTAGATTCATATCGTATGAAAGCAAAATATCAATAGAAAAATTATTAAAACATACCTTTAAAAATTTTTACAACAAAACTTCTGGATAAACAATATTGGTCGTAGAATCCAACCCATCTTGAGGTAAAAGGACACTTATTCTGTTAGAAGCTGTGCATCTAGATAATGCAACATAAAGTTGGCCATGGCTGAATACCGGTGTTCGTAAATCAACTCCAACGTATTTCACAGATTGACCCTGCGACTTGTTTATCGTCATTGCATATGCCAACCGCACTGGAAACTTGACGCCTTTTTCATTTTGAAAGGGAAACTCGGAAGATGATGGCGTTAAAGAGATTCTAGGAATGAAAACTAAATTGCCAGCCTTATCCCCATTTAAGATTTTTGCTTCAATTATACGCTTTGCACAACGCATAACTATAAGACGTGTTCCATTACAAAGTCCATCTTTAGGTGCGATGTTTCTCAGCAACATAATTGGACAACCTACTTTTAATTCTAACTTAAATGGCGGCAATCCAGAAGGATTAAGCGAGTTCAAATACTCAGTTGGATAACGGTTGGCAATGGAATGATCATTTTCAAAATGTTCCGCCATTTTATCTGCGGCAAAATAAACAATGATTCTCCTGGAAAATCAGATAATGCAGCTTTGTTAATGTCGCAGACATCGTCATTTCGTGCTGAGAGAATTGTTCGCTCAGTCAAATAATTAGGAGACGCTGTGCCTATTACATTTAGTTGAGGATAAACCAAAGAAATTAGTTCACTTAAATCTTTGCACTTGTGCACCGTTGTTGGAATACGAATAACATCTTGGGCGGTGCTTCCAATCTAAATAAAATAAAAATAATCAGTAATTAAAAAATAGCAATGTAGTAAAATGTAGAATTGTTTACACAAAAATAATACCTCAGTCAAAAACTTCATAAACCCGTCATTGCCTACCCCATTGTCCAACCGCATATTCAAACTCAAAGTCAGAACTTGTATGTTTAACCAAAGCTTAGAACGCCTCAAAGATGGCAGCCACAATTTGCTCGCGGACGCCTTTGGGTATCACTGGCAATATCTGTCGAAAATCACCCCCAAGAACAACAGTAATACCACCAAATGACTTATTGGTGCTGTAAATGTCTTGTAGTGCACGATCAACTACTTCAACACAATATCTATGTTGCATCGGAACTTCATCCCAGATAATTAGTTTGGTCTCCCTGAATAACTCAGCATGCAATGACTGTTTACTAAACCCACACACTGAATTTTCCATGACATCCAGCGGAATACGAAACATTGAATGAGCTGTTCTACCTCCACTAATAGTAACGCCGCAATACCAGATGATGCAACGGTAATGACAATGTGTCCAAGGCTGCGACATTTTGATGCAATGGCGTTGTATAAAAAAGTTTTTCCTGTTCCTGCACCTCCATTTAAAAAAAAAGTAATTCCCTTATTTTCAAGCACTGAAGTTACTATTGCAGTATAAGCAGAACGTTGTGCCTCATTAAGACGATCGACGGATGATTGTGCATCGGATTCTTGACCATCATACTTGAAGTTGTCGTTGTTCCCATATGAGTCTGTTACCAACTATCATGTCCCAATTTTCAATTGGCAGGGGCATAGGTGGGAACTTCGTTAAATTCTTCCCCCCTTCTTGAAGAAATTGATTTATGAGATACAAACCATAATCCAGAGTCTGAGCATCTGTTGGAGTTGAAATACCGAACCTTGTTCGAAGTTGGTGCGAAAGATCATCACATATATTCACTGAGAACCTTGTCCATAGCAATCTGGGTGAAGTGGATGACATTCCATTAGAATCACACTAAACAATCTTCTCAACTGATTCCCAGTTTTCATGATCGCAGCCTCTTCAAGGCACTGAATCCATTCATCATCATCTTCTAGGAGTCCTCGTGAGGTGCAAGCTAATTTGAAGGTGTCGTGTAAAACATTGTCATATGTGCGCAAATGTTCAAATGATTGTGGCCCTTTTACAACCGTTAGAAGCAGTCGCAAATAAAACCTTTCACCTTCATGAGGACTGGCAAAATACATCCTTCCAATTGCATAGCCCTTTTTTCTTTTGTCCACATTTTTTGTGATTTCTGCCAAACAAATTGTTGGGGGAATTGTTGGTAGGTAAATGTACGTGCAAACGGATCTACAGCACAACATGCAAAAAATGCAGTTAAAGTCGACATTTGGTGTCTAGCTCTAAGTAAAATTGATTGTGCTTGATCTTTAGGATTGAACACAACATGATGCATTCCAGGTAAATGAAGCGCCAATCGAACCACTGTAGGATTTTCTTCGTGTAAAAGATGACCAAATATCCGCCAGGCAGCTTCCGGCGGACCAATATATCGAGCATCAAGATATTGCTGAATTTCATCTACTCCCCCTAGTACCATTGTTGTTCTATCATGACCTTTATAAATGTACTTGTGTATGTATTTAACACATCTAATTCCCTCACACACTTCCACATTAATATGACAATCAAACATCCTTGAAAGATATGGATTATATGGCACTACATCTCTATTATCAACTGGTTGACCCTTCACATTATATACTCGGCCAGTATTGCGGCGTCGATAAATAGGATATCCATCTTGGCCCATTGTTGTTGTTTCTGAATATTCGCGAGGATATCTTTTTGTGCACCTCCCATTCTCCATACACGGTGCTCCAGAATTTCGAACACCACACGGTCCATGCACCATACAATGTAAGACTGTTTGAAATAGCATCGGATCTTTATCCGGGTCAGGAAAATTCTGCACACACGATCTTATCAATTTGAGCAGCTAGTGCGAATTTTTTGTAAATGGTGAAGGAATATAAGTGCGTGCATATGAGGTAGCCCACGCTTTTGGAATTCAATGGTAAAGACATGAGCTACAACATCACCGAATGTGCCTCTTTTGATAATCTTATCCATTAGACATTTTCTTTTTAACTCAAAAAACTCGAGATACTAAATCTGGGCGATCCGTAGGCTTTTGGTGAGGTAACAAAGCATCCATAATTTCAGGCCATTTTGGATTTGCAGTCATGGTTAAGAAAACATCTGGATGATTGTTGTACCGTGTGATAGCCATTGAATCTTGAAATATCTCAAACATGTGTCTTGGACTACCAATATGGGATGACGGCAAAATAAGTCGCTTCCCAACTTGATCTGGTCTTAACCCATCGGGCCCAATGTCCGTCAGACTTTCATATAGCTCAGCCCTGAGCTTTGTTTGATTGTTCCTCACATACATTAATCGATTTGCTCTGTTGAAGCCCAAGCATCTACTAAAACTCCTGAAGCAATTTGCCACCTCTCAAAATTGTTGAGTACTCAGTTGGTCGTTCGAACAAACGATAACTGTAAAACTCCATCTGAGTAAGTCGTTTATTTGAACACCTATTAGTTGTAACATCCCACTGAGTTAATTCAGGTTCCCAACCTAAGTCGCCATACGGAAATAATAGCACATAATGAAGCGGTAAGTAAGCTGGGTGACATTCATTAATTTCATCAACTCTTGATTTCCTCGCAAATATACGACAATATCTCTGGTTGTGTTTACTTCAGGGACATCTCCAGGCAAAATAATTGCTATTTCATTTGATGAAGGAAGATTGTAACGCCGCCGATCTTTATGACAACTATAGTGTAAATACACAGGTATGTTTTGGTCAACAGAATTTGTCTGATTCAGAATCTCGTATGCTTGACGGTATTTCTCCACAAACACATTATACTGCAACAAAGCATCTTGAATGATTTTGAGCCACATCTACATCTCAAGCGTGGATTTCGACGACTGCGGGTATGTAATGCTGAATCGGGATCATAAATGTAAAGCTGTGAATATACTGCATCTTGGCCTTGTTGCGGAATTAACGCTCCCGTTTGATGTCGTAATTCTCCATGAATAATAAAGCTTGTGGGACCCCTCCCATTGAGTACCCTTGGATCAAATTTAGTACCAAGACTCGTAAATGCATTCGCAGCATTATACTCGCGAATATGCGTACGAAAATTATTTGATTGAACATCATCTCCCTCATACAACACTTGAAGCAATGGTGGAGGGTAGATAACAGTGGCAGCTTCACCTTTCCTTGCAAACAACACGTCCCGAAAAAAGGATTCCTTGACGAAGATGCCTTCAATTTTCATCATTCCAATGTAGTGCTGAGCAATGAGGACACAAAAAATTCATTTTGCCTAAGAAATGACGTGTTTCTTCTTGATGAGCTTGTGAGTCAATTTCATGCCGGAAATCCAAACCACTATGACGGGAAGTATCGTCAATAGGAAGTCGGTCATTTGTAATTGGCCTAAACAAATTGTAAGATAGATAATGAGTTAAAATTTAGAAAACTTGATAAAGTTAAAAAATATGAGAAAATAGAAAAAAGAAATATACATGTTTGTTGGTGCATTTGGGGATGCGTTTAGGCGTAGAAAATGAACACCTCCTTGGTTGTTGTGGTGGCAACACATTTTGATCTAACACAGCAAAAAAGTCATAATCCATGCATCGGGGAGGGATGATATTGAGCACAGCCGTTCGTGATTGTTGCCGCAGCTTATGTGGAAAAGCGCGATCATTGGGTGTGAAAGAAGGAAAAGGTATATTGAACAGGAGGCGTCATACATAAAAATTCTCTCTTTGTCTCGACGCAAACGTTGTGCGGTATGAACGTTTTGAATATTATTCAGAACAATGTTGTTATCCTAAAATTACATTTAAAATGGTAAATCGATTACAACACCTAAAAGAATTAAGGCATGCATATTATAATATAAACAATGAAAACATGCATAGACAATGGGAAAATAAGAATGGGCCTATATACCTGAATAAATACATCTTTTCGTTTACCCTTTTGAATAGAACCGACATTTTCCTTTCCCTTGCATAAAAAACTTAAGTAAATAAGCATAAGTCGGTAAAAACAATTATTATAGATAATTGCAGTACACAGATCAAGCACACGCATTGAAAGTTAAGAATGTTGTACACACCCCAACAAATTTGCTTTTTCCCTTTTCGGCAATTGTGGCTTTGTTTTTTCCTTTTCCCTAGAAAGAAACACACACAAATATAAATTTATTTTCGAAGGTGTAAGGTTAAAGATCATATGTACATACTAATATTAAATTTTGTTAGGAAAAAACATATGTACATACCCAAAGCATTGGAGTTTGGATATTCTCTGTTTTGTAGTATTCACATTAGCAGTCAAGGTAAGTGTCTAACTTAGGTTGATTTTTTTCTCTTTCTCGACGCAAACGTTGGCCTAGCGCACGCTTGGAAACGTTACTGTCTATAGGGACATTTTCTTTTCCCTTTCCCATATCCATATTTGGCTTTAAACAAAAAAAAACAGATAACTTGGTATAAATAAATATGTATATATTTATTGTTAGAAATAGTGAAAAAGAAAAAACAAATAAATAAATAGAAATAATACCTGTTGATTGGGAACATTGGACCTGAGGCCATTATCTATAAGAAATTGCTCCTAGTAAAAGGATGACATATTAAAATCTTTGGCTTATTTATTAAAAACTAAGTGAAAAGAAAAATTAACAAAATTTCTTACTGTCCTCGGCAAGTTTGAATCAACTTGCTCATCACGAACTGTAACCCTGACGCCTTGTTTTTCTAGAAATTTGATCTATGGCAAACATATAAGTAAGTGAGTAATTTTAAAGTGAAAATTGGCAGATATATGGCGGAAAAACTATGCATTTTTCTTACAGTTCCTTCTACGGCTGAATCCACCTGCAAACAAAGAAGGTGTCATATATATGAGACAACCAATTCGAAGTAAGATGTAGTAGTATCAACGTACTATAGTACCTGTCCGAAAATCATCATTTCGGAGTAGGGTGGATTTTGAACTAAGTGGTCCATAATTACGGTCAAGTACAATGAAAGGTTAGGGATCCCTGAAAAGAAAAAAGATATGTTTTTATATTGCAACAAAATCTTTACAATTGAGCTATATTTTTGGAACAACCATCAATTCAATATCAATTCAATAAGCATCAAAAAAGCATCAACAACATATTTCTTGAATGGGAAGTTGATTCAAAACAGGGGTACATGACGACTTTACCCGTATATAAATGAACGAAGTTAAGGACTTAGGCGAAACAAAAAAGACCGCAACACTGTCCTCGAAACTGGACTTGAGAAATATAAGCCACTACTCAGTTATATATATAAAAAAATATATAAAAAAAAGTCACTACTCAGTAATTTAAAAAAATAAAAAGGAAAAAAATTGCATAAGAAAAAATAGAAAACATCAAGCAAAACTGAGACAGGGTAAGCAACACCGCACCCCCCTGTCCAGACTGCAACCTCGCGCCTGCAGCACGTCCAGCACCAAGCATCCCACCGCTCCCTGCCTTAGCCAGACTGCAAGGGCGAACCTGGCTGCTCT
The DNA here is from genome assembly GCA_003290165.1 of Berberis thunbergii. Lineage (NCBI taxonomy): Eukaryota > Viridiplantae > Streptophyta > Magnoliopsida > Ranunculales > Berberidaceae > Berberis > Berberis thunbergii. The sequence continues at coordinate 17,369 of QNQO01004135.1, read as the reverse complement.
TGCCTTGCAGCCGATCCGCCAACCAAAACCGGCCATTCGCAGGGCCTGTCTCAGCCTAGCATCCACTGTTTTACAGAAAAACAGGGAGCAAAAATATTGTTCCTGCAGATAGCACCCAGTCCCAAACAGCACCCGGACCCAGACTGCACTCGTCTTGCGCGCAAGACAGTCCAATCTCCAGTTCACTGACCCAACTGATAGACTGACCCAACTGATATACTGACCCAAATGATAGACCGCAACACATGTAGAATAGGAAAATGATTTTTTAATCCTTTGTTGACATACACCACAGAAAAGTTTTCATTCGGATTGCTGGTTTCCTTAATCAAGAAAGGAGAATTCCAGATGTCTTGAATAAGCTCCGATGCAATGTAATGTTTCCGATGAAATAGAAAGAAAGAAGAAAGAAACAATTTAGAGTTGAACCTTTTTGGATGCCTTTGTTGTGGATGGTAATCTTTTGAATTCCATCATAAAAATCAAACTTCAGGGAAAAAGAAAAAAAAAATGAAAAAAAAATCCAGAACCATGAAATGTGAATAACCTATTTAAATCTTTATAAACTTTTGCAATACTCAACCATCAAAATTCAACAGTCTCAAAATTTGCAACATTCAACCAAATTCAACATACCCAATCACAACATTCAATTAAATTCAACAATTAACATTTGCAATATAAAGTCTCAAAATTTCAATATTCAACCAAATTCAACTTACCCATCAAAACAATAGACCAAATTCCACATACCCGTGACAACATTCAACAGTAGAAAATGAAATCCCAAAAAAATAAAATGTGTAGAATGATAGTATACATGCTCAGTTATATGGTTGTTGAAAGAAGAAGAAAAATCACCATGAGTATTCAACATATGAAGGAAATGAGTTAATTAACCATTTGAAGGAAATGAGTTAATTAAACATTTGAAGAAAAGCAAGTCTGTAGAAGGATTCACAACAAACCACAAACATCACATGTTGGGGCGATCCGTTGCGTCTGGGCAGTCCGGCTGCGGACTTATGGCGATCAGCTGGTGCTGCGATCTGTTGTGGCGATTGTCTTCCAGCTTTGTGAAACATGACAGTGATGGGTGCGCTGTGCGGGGTCACTTGCGAGGGCTGGACTGCATTGATTAATTGGAGAACAGAGTGCTGTAATTGGAGAACAGAGTGCTGTACATTGAGCTGCTGTAATTTCAGCTTGGGCGCAGGAACGGCCAGGAGCTGCTGGTGCGGAGCTGACAGTCGCAGAGGCGCGTCTTGCCGTTCCAACTCAGGTGCTGTCCGAGTGTGTTCAGCAGGCCATTGTGTCCTGTTAGGCGCTGCAGAACAGAGTGGGAGGCAGAGCACTTTGCGGCAGAAACTCGTAGAACGGAAGCTGCTGCTGTTGCTGCATATTCGCGTTTACTGCTGCGCTGCTTTTGACGCTGCTGCTCCGCGAATTTGCTGTTGATGCTGCTGCTGCGTTGCCGCTGATGCTGCTGTTCTGTTTTTGTTTTGATTAGGTTGCGGCCTGCTGAGATGCTGCGACACGCGTCGGGATTTGTCGCAAGAACGCGCGTAGTGTACCCCCGTGGCTGATTTGTCGCAGGCCTGCGTGTGCTGATTTGGCTGCGAAACTGATATTGCGGGTGCTGTCCGGGTTGTGTTTTTAGTTTTTTACTTTGGCTTTCATGCGGGTAACGTCGTAATGTACCCCTGTAGCGTTTGTAAATCATTTTTTTGATAAGTAATTAAGGTCTGGCATTCAAAAAAAAAAAAAAAAAAACCACAAACATCACATTTTAATTGAGAACTTTTTAAGGTTGGTTACTAAGAAAATTAAGTTAGTAGAAGGGTCACATTCCTTCAAAGAGAGGGACTCTCTACTGGAATATAAATGACCCAGTAATTGATGAACATTTAGGAAATTGCTTTGAATGAAATTAAAAAAAAATGAAACATACCTATAACAACATTCAACCAAATTAAACATACCCATCACAACATGCAACCATATTTCTTTAGGATGAAAACACAAAAGTGAAAAATCAAAGAGATTTGAGAGATATTGCAAATATTAAACCAAATTAATCATACTCATCTAGCTTAATATCTAAAGTTGAACTGTCCTGTGAATCTCTCCAGAGAACCTCCTTCCCTCGCTGTTGTTTCCCAAACCCTAGCGGCGGCGGCCTGGGGGTAAGGAGCCGACCTTCCCAGTTCTCTTTGTTTTCCCAAAACACTCGAATGTTTTCGTCCTAGCCCAAAGTCGGTTTATTGTTCTTGCGAAGATTTAGTATCCCACTTAATAAGTAAATTTTCGAACCATTCTTTTGATGCAACTAATTGATTTCACCATATGTTATCATCCATATTAATTACCATATTGATTTCACCATATTTCTTTTGCAGGTGAAATCAATATGGTAATTAATATGGATGATAACATATTTGACTCAATGGACAGTTCAACTTTAGATATTAAGCTAGACCACCACACATGTTTTGTACCAAAACAATGTGCTTTCGTAATCAATTTGGTTATCAATTACTATTGCAACTCTGGCATACTCAATGACATGCAAAATTCCATATGCATGAACATCAATGTTTATGTAGATCACTAATAAAGGATAACATATAGGAGCACTAAGCAAGCGAGCATGCTGCCTGCAAGCAAGTTGCCTGGATGCCTGCAAGCAAGCAAGCAAGCTGCCTGAATGCCTGCAGGCAAGCAAGCTGCCTGGATGCCTGCAGGAAAGCAAGCAAGCAAGCATGCTACCTGCCTGGCAGCAAGCAAACTCATTGAGGTTGAGTTTAGTCCATGATCCAACAATTATTACAAATGGTAGTTTGGTTTAAAAAAATATCAAACAGCAATGTGAAAAAGAGGTTAAAAAGTATCATGCACATGTAGAATAGGAAGTGTTCTCATGGCTGAGATATATGGTTGAATTACGTGGCCGATATTGGTTAAATCAATATTTGAAAAATTTTCTTGTTCCAATATTTTGCAGTTGAAATCAATATGGTAATTAACATATTTATTTGACTAAATGGATAGACCATTTCTTTGAAGGATAGACCATTTCTTTGAAGGATTACAAACCAATAATACCCTTATAGCCCGACCATTACTTAATCAAAGAAAATGGACATTTCAAATAAAGAAGAATTTAGGAGAGTTTGTTCAAATAAAGAAGAAACATACTTTGTTCAAATAGAATATCATCAAACCCATTTTATGCATATTTTGTGCATCAATTCTTAGATAACTAATACGAATTAAATAAGAAACATATTTTGTGCATCAATTCTTCACTACTTAAATGGGTATGAAGTTCACAAACCCCAATTTCAACCAAACAAACCTTAAATGGGTGTGAACCTCTAAATCACAAACCAAAAACCCCAAAACCAAAAACCATAACACCTCAACAATCAAAACCTTGTTGTTCCTGCAGGCAAGCAAGCTGTCTGGATGCCTGCAGGCAAGCAAGCTACCTGGATGCCTGCAGGAAAGCAAGCTGCCTGCCTGCATGCAAGCAAGCAAGCATGCTGCCTGCCTGGCAGCAAGCAAACTCATTGAGGTTGAGTTTAGTCCAAGATCCAACAATTATTAAAAATGGTAGTTTGGATTTAAAAAAAATAATAAAACAGCAAAGTGAAATAGAGGTTAAAAAGTATCATGCACATGTAGAATAGGATGTGTTCTCAATGGCTGAGATATATGGTTAAATTACGTGGCCTATATTGGTTAAATCAATATTTGAAAAACTTTCTTGTTCCAATATTTTGCAGTTGAAAATCAATATGGTAATTAATATGGTAAAAACATATTTGACTCAATGGATAGACCATTTCTTTGAAGGATAGACCATTTCTTTGAAGGATTACAAACCCAATAATACCCTTATAGCCCGACCATTACCTAATCAAAGAAAATGGACATTTCAAATAAAGAAGAATTTAGGAGAGTTTGTTCAAATAAAGAAGAAACATACTTTGTTCAAATAGAATATCATCAAACCCATTTTTTGTGCATATTTTGTGCATCAATTCTTAGGTAACTAATACGAATTAAATAAGAAACATATTTTGTGCATCAATTCTTCACTACTTAAATGGGTATGAAGTTCACAAACCCCAATTTCAACCAAACAAACCTTAAATGGGTGTGAACCTATAATCACAAACAAAAAACCCCAAAACCAAAAGCCATAACACCTCAACAATCAAAACCTTGTTGTTCCTGCAAGCAAGTTGCCTGCAAGCAAGCAAGCTGTCTGGATGCCTGCAGGCAAGCAAGCTGCCTGGATGCATATTTTGTGCATCAATTCTTAGATAACTAATACGAAATAAATAAGATGGATTGAACATTTGCGCACATATGAAGAGAGTGTGCATTTGAGCGAATCATTGAACTAAAGTGAAAAGTTTACTTGTTATGAGTTACGCGGGAAGAAGAAACCAAACTCCTCATAACGTTGTTTCAATTAGGGCACGTGAAACTACCATTTGTTTGATGAATATTTGAAGAATCAGTTTCGCGCAGATGTGCCATGCCCGCGTTGCCGCGAAAACTCAGTCAGCTCATGTATGCATCTAAAGTTTTCCGTGGCGGATGTACGCCGTATGACATTGGTCAAGCACCAATAAACCTGCCAATCTCCTTGTTCTAAGTTACGGGGGAAGAAGAAACCAAAACTCCTCCAAACGAACTTAAAATTCTTTTACCATCCATTGAACTGTTCTGATGCTTGCAGGCAGGCAGGCATCTTGCTTGGTTGCAGGCAGCATGCTTGCAGGTAGGCAGGAAGATTGCTCGCATGCAGGCAGCATGCTTGAACAGCCAGGTAGGCTTAGTGGTCAATTTTTTAACGTACTTATATAGTACTTAAAAAATTTAGCAACGTCATGAAAGGGACAGTGAATTTAAAAGTCTGTTACCTTCCATTGAAGTGTTCTGATGGTTGCAGAAATGCAGCATGCTTGCAGGCAGGGAGGAAGGCAGATTGCTTGCTTGCAGACAGGCAGGCATGAAGATTGCTTGCTTGCAGGCAGCATGCTTGAACCGGCAGGTAGGCTTAGGAGTAATTTTTTAAACGAACTTATATAGTACTAAAAAAATTTGGCCACTTGAATGATAGGGACGGTGAATTTAAAATTTTGTTACCTTCCATTGAAGTGTTCTGATGCTTGCAGGGAGGCAGGCAGGCAATTTGCTTGCTTGCAGGCAGCATGCTTGAATAGGCAGGCAGGCTTAGTGGTCATTTTTTTAACGAACTTATATAGTACTAAAAAGATTTAACAACTTCATGGAAGGGACAGTGAACTTAAAAGTCTGTTACCTTCCATTGAAGTGTTCTGATGCAGGCAGGCAGCTTGCATGCTTGCAGGCAGGCAGGCAGTTTGCTTGGTTGCAGGCAGCTTGCATGCTTGCAGGCAGGCAGGCAGTTTGCTTGGTTGCAGGCAGCATGCTTGAACAGGCAGGTAGGCTTAGTGGTAATTTTTTTAACGAACTTATATAGTACTAAAAATATTTAGCAACTTCATGGAAGGGACAGTGATCTTAAAAGTCTTTTACCTTCCATTGAAGTGTTATGATGCTTGCAGGCTTAGTCGAAGAGACATGCAAAACTAAATCATTATCTCACCAAATTAATTGGCATAAGGAAGATTAAATTGGTGTTCCCTGTTGCTACAGTATCTGGACAATTTCTCGCCAGCTTAAAAAACTAAAAATAAGTTGGGGAACTTTTCATTATAGTATTTAGAAGCTGTTTGTTTCATTTGGATGTACTAAGTTACAAACCATAATGAATAACCTAATATTATGATCAAAGGAATGGGCCTAATTCTTTTGTTATGATCACAGGAATGGTAAGTTTAAGAAAGCTTACATTTATACATATACCATAGAGTTGCTCTAAGGCTCATTGCATATTATAATTATTCTCATCTACTACATACACATACACATACACATACACATACACATACACATACACATGAAAAAACAGGAAAAGTCCAACATGCTAATTGCTAACAACCTTTATGAAAGGGAAACAGTGTAACAAAATATAGTAAAAATAACCAACTTTCTGAGAAACAGTACCTGATTTCGTTCAACAGGACCTGATTTAGTGAAATATTTGTATTTATCCCTTCCCTTATCGATCACACGTGCGAGTAAAGTTGCGGGAGAATCATTTTGGAAGAGAACCTGCAATATGCATGATCAGTTTCAAAGTAATAAAGCAATATGAAATGGACATAATGAAAATTAATCATGGCAAAGAAACATGGCACATCTATGGAAAGTTTCTGCAGTGGAGCTCTGCAGTATATTCACTTGCTTTGCAGTATCTATGGCTCAGTCAAGTTAGAAATAAGTCTTTTAAGCCTAATAAGCTGGATTTTTGGCTATATTTTGCCCGCACTTGCCACCAAACTAATAGGTTTTAGGTCAACGACCTCTTCAGGGATAAGGATAATGACAGTACTATTAAGATTATATCCTTAAAAGTTGGATCTTTAAAATTCTTCCACCATACACATAAAAGAACACTGAATAAAACTTATTGGGGAATCCATCCGGCTCAGAGCTCTATTTAAGTTTATATGACCTCCTTTTTATAAAAGGGCCATTCACACCAACCCCGGTCCTCGGATGAAATAGGATCAAAATCCAAATGCACAAATGGTTCCCATATGAAATCAATAACATGAAAATGTTCAAAATGGTTCACATACGAAATAGGATCACAATGGTCCTCGGAGGAAAATGCACAAATGCACAAATGGTTCCTATAGGAAATAGGATCAAAATCCAAAAGCACAATTGGAACACAATGTAATAGCATAACTTGATTATATCAATTTCAAAACAGCAAATCTTGGAGCACACAATTAACATAAGTAGTATCCTTTTGCAAAACTTGATGTTGGGTTTTCAAAACATTGGAACTCCAGTATAAAACTTTATTACACCAATTTCAAAGTGCTACCCATGAAAGCAACTACCAAATGGAAGTTTGCATTGCACAATGCACAATCAAAGTCATGGAAGTATGTAGAAGGCACAATCGAATTCAGATTAACAACCAACCCCACGCAACTTCATTAATATTTATTTTTCATCAGACAACTTGGATGAAAATACATAAACTTTCAGTATATAGACAGTCGCGAATGCTGCACTATACTCGTCCCTTTGACAGATTATTTTTGATGATTAAATATTGAAATTACAGGTCGATATGAAACTTGCTCCAGATAGGAAGAAGTTCATGGATGTGTTAGGAGGAAAAGGTGATCTCAATCCAACTTGGATGAAAATACTGAAACTTTCAGTATATAGACAGTCGCGAATGCTGCACTATATTCATCCCTTTGACAAATTGGAAGGATGAGTAGGATAAGCATCTGGAAATGCCTCTGGTCTTTAACCAATGGGGAGAGTACGCAGTGGGTGGCAGTTATCACCCGACGATCAACAGCCAGGGAAATCGATATCTTGGAGTTAGGCAATATTTCACTATCATGAATCACAATTATAACATGATGAAAATCCAACATTCATGTAAGGTCTCATATTGAGATAACCAATGGACCACATAGTATGTAGTACCAACATTTGATGGGTATAGATTTTGGCTAACATACGTATGGATTCACACTTACAGCCATTTATATTGAATGCATTGTATGCATCGATACAACATAATGCTACAGCCTCCATTGTCTACATGCAGTGGCAGCTCTCAACCACATCTACATGTATGGTTTTACACATTTATTCAAAGCAGGAAAAGGGTAGGAGGTATAGGTTTGCCATTTACACTGTTATTTGGACAGGTCTTTGAAGTATACATAATGCCAAACCATACATTCCCCATTGCCATCCCCATCATTCCAAGGCCATTATCTGTATAGGGTTTAGGATAAATATATTGGGTTTAGGCCATTATCAGTAAATATATGTTAAAAAAAGAAGCATACACATCCAAGAAGCTGGAAAATAAAAATTGAAGTAGCTCCTAAATATAAAAACATAAACTTAATAGCTGATTCAAGTAGCCAAAATCACAATCACGTAACAACAATATGCAAAAATCAAAAAGCACAAATTTAAGCAAATTAATAAATGAAGCCTAATATGGATGAAACTCCATCAAACCCAAAAATTTGATGAATAAACAAACAAACCCCATCATGTAAAAGGGTTTAGATCAAAGGACTTACAAAGAACTGAAAGCGAGCGGAGGAGTTTGGTTCGAAATGGGAAAACCCCTAGGCCCCAATATTTGATTTACTGCAAAAACGACCTTCTTGATTTCAATTAACGAATCTTGATATATACAAAAATACCCAATAGACAAAAACACACCAAGATCAAAACTTGAAATGTAAAAGCTGTAAGGAGGGAACAAATTGTTCATAAAAATTGTTTGTGGCACTAATTCAATAGGTGGTGACAACAATTTCAAGAGAGGTTGAATCCTTCAAAAAAATGTTTGTGACAATAATTCAGTAGGTAGTGACCCACTACCATCCAATAACCATACACTATCCATTTAAGTAAATCTCTCTACAATGGATAAAGCCATTTATCATGAATCACAATTATGACATGATGAAAATCCAACATTCATGTAAGGTCTCATATTGAGATAACCAATGGACCACATAGTATGTAGTACCAACATTTGATGGGTATAGATTTTGGCTAACATACGTATGGATTCACACTTACAGCCATTTATATTGAATGCATTGTATGCATCGCTACAACATAATGCTACAGCCTCCATTGTCTACATGCAGTGGCAGCTCTCAACCACATCTACATGTATGGTTTTATTGGGTTTGTTTGTTTGTTTAAGCAAATTAAAAAATTGAAAATTGAAAATTCAGTGCATATGTTAGACCTGCCTTGTCATGGCTTGTAGATGTCACGGCAGTGGTTATAGCATCAATGCACTGGGAAGTTTTAGTTATTGGATACTTGTTCTTTTCTTATGTGTTTGATTGTGATCATTTACGATTATATAGTTTGACTTTGATGGCTTATGGTATAGATTTCCTTCATTGCTTAGAATATGAGTTAATATTTCTGGGTCTAAAGTCTACTCTACCTTTTCTTATGCAATAAAAATTCTGGAAAGGGATCCCCTTTCATTGATATCCCCTTTCATTGAAGTCGGATGTTTATACTATGTACATTCATGAAAGGATTTCTTTTGAATACTAACTCCTTTACACTAACAATTTTTATTGCAAAGTGAGATAATCTCATACTTTTAACAAATAGTTTATACTGTTGCAGTATCATATTCTGAGTATGTCAGTCAATTCCATGTCAAGTATCATCTCCTAAAATACTGTCAAGTATCATCTCCTAAAATAATTCTCTATTCTTCTACCCATTCCTTTAAATTCACAATTTTTGTTGCAAAGTGAGATAATCTCATAAAAAACGCAGTGAGACAACCCCACTCAACTTCATAGAGGAATTTCATCAAACACATATTGTGTTTTATATAAATTGGTCACAGAAAGCTTTTAAATCACACAGAGAGCAAGATGGAGTTGATTACCCCTTCAAAAACGCAGAGAGCAAGATGGAGTCCTTCACGCAGCAAATCACGCAGAGAGGTGGACTCCTTCAAGCAGCAAATCACGCAGAGAGGTACTACTTGACGCAGCAAATCACGCGGAGGAGAAGATGGTGAAGCAGAGAGGTTGACTCCTTGAAGCAGAGGATGTCTCCTTCACGCAGAGATCGGTAGATTCCTTCACGCAGAGAGGGGGACTCCTTCACGCAGCAGAGGAGAAGAAGGACTCCTTCACGCAGCAGAGGAGAAAATGGAGAAGCAGAGAGGTGGAGAAGGGTTGAGAAAATGGAGAAGCAGAGAAGTCCAGAGGTGGAGAGTGGGAGGGAAAGAGAGTTTGAAATGGTCCTTCACGCAGAGAGGGCTGAGTTTGTACGCGGGGTGAGAGTTTGAAATGTTTTAAGTTTGGGTTAAACACAAAGTTTGCCACGTAGGACAAACAGAGTGTATTTACTATTCATGAACAGTAAAGAAACCCATCTGAAATGTTAGATAGATTACAATTTAGAACGGTATTTTACTATTTATTGTTAACTGAGACAAAGTCAAATAAAAAAATTAAAGATAAAATATAATTAGGATTGAAATTTAAAAAATGTTTTGAATTTGAGGGTTGACATTTATTTCCTATAATGATAAATTTGTAAATATAAAATATGTAGAATGGTAAAAATAATGAAAAAAAACTTTGAAAAAAAAGTTAGTGAAATGTACATGTGGCGAATAGATAAAACATTGTGTTTTCCTTTTAGCAAAATAAAAATTATCATAACTATCTATATCGTTGTCGAATTTTGATAAACTTAGTATCATTGAAATGCATTTTTAAAGACGTTTCGAACAAAATAAATTATCAATATAAGAGCCAAAATATAAAATATATATATTTCATAATAAAAATATATATAATGTATTACACATCTTTAATATTTTCAATATTTTTAAAAGCAATGAGACGTGTCGATTATACCAAAAAAAATGAGTCGGACATCTTAATGCACATTTAAACAAAAACTCTAAATTTCATGTTTTTGCGAATTCAAATATTGAGGGAGAACTCATTCTCGGCGTTTAAAATTTTCTCCAAACTGATTCGAATTTGACTAAACATGCTTACACTTGTAATCGGCTTACACTTCAATACCGATTAAAAGCGAAAATGAGGATAATGACGTAGATGCTCAGTACAAAATAATTAGCAAAAATAAAATTATGTGGAGTGTCAACGGCACGGGGCATACTCTAGTCCACAACAATTGAAATGTGTTTTACTTTTTAGGGTTATGCCTTATTGAGTTTTACCTCCAATTATTAATTGTATTGCATTTACCTCCTAAGACTATCACCTCAACCGTCTGTTTTTCAAAGCAGATTATCAAAATACCCATAAAAATCATAGGTTGAGATTTGATATTTCGTATCTTGAACATCTCGTCTCGAGAAAAATCTTAAGGCCCAACTGAAATCGTAATCATATCTCAGAAAAATCCAACAGTTGATTTTTAAATAAATTGCATATTGAACAACTTATCTCGAGAAAAATATAATGGTCCAAATGTAACCGTACATACATATATATGTAAATCTAACGATCCATATTTATTATGTACACATCTCGAGGTAAATCTAACGATCCATCATGCACCTTGGGGACAATTTGTTGGTTCAACTTTATTCATATACGTATCTCGAAAAAAAATGACGTTCTAAATTTAATGGTGCACACATCTCGTGGAAATATAGGGTGACCTTGTATTAGCTATTTATTATGGGGGGCATACTACAAACTACAAATAAAAAACTTTCACCCTCCTTTTCCTTCTTTGTTTCACAGCTCCGCTATCATCAACAAATGAGGAAGAAGATGAGGAATGAGTAGGGGTTGTGAAACAGATGAGGAGGGAAAATGAGGAAATATGAGAGGAGTGAGGAGGTGGAAAGAGAATGAGGGGTTGTGAAACAAATGAGGATGAGGAAGGAATAAGTGGAAGAATGAGGAAGATGAGGGAGGTGGTTTCAATGGAAATCAGTGTTTCATCCTCCATCCTCTTCCTCATTCCTCCTTCCTCCCTCATCCTCCTTCCTCCTCTGCTTCACAACCCCTCCTCCTTCTCCTCCCTCAAAGGTTGAGTTGCAAGTCATCTTCATCATCTCTCAGTAATTGCCCCCATATAATAAATTACAATTTCAGAGGGACAAAATTAAATTCAAATTTATTTTATAGGGACAATTTATTCAGACCGTCAGTTTCCTAAAAATACGCGCACGAATAAATCAGAATTATCAGATTTCAATCGAGATACATGCGAGACCATTAGATTTACCTCAAGATGCGCACACTAATTAAATGTGAACCGTTGGATTTACCTAGAGATGTGTGTATGATTACATTTTGACAGTTAGATTTTCCTCGAGATGAGTTGTTAAAATGCAATTTAACTATTGGATTTTCTCTGTTTTGAAAAACAGACGATCAAAGCACGTTGACTGTTAGTCTTATGAGGTAAATGCAATACAATTAATAATTAGGGGGAAAAGCTCAATAAGGCATTTATAATAGGGGTTATAATAGGGGGCAAAATGCAAATAACCCTACCTTTTATTGAATTTGATTTCAATCTCGATATTTAGCATAGGCATTTTTAAAAAAATCAAAATCCATCGGATATCCATTAACAGTCTTAGAATGTATAGCAAATATTTTGTCATACATCTAGGCAAACGACCTCTAAAAGGTGTTTGAGGCTTGACCATGAAGGTGGACCAATTAGGTGGCTGCCTACGGTCCTCATTTTTTGTCGAATTTTGGAAATTCTTATATATTTGAGTTGGAGTTATCTATAAATTGTTGATGCTTGAAGTTTGAAACTCACACATAATCCACCCTAAGAGTACATGGGGATTAGGTTGGATTGTGTTGACCTGATTTGGACCTCAAAACTACTCAACATGGTAAGCTCAACTCACAAGTGTAACTGCTCAACATCAATCGATCAAGTTATAATGTAAACTTCAACAAATCTTTATTAACCAACATGGATGGGTACCGTCATAGTTCTCTGATAACCAAATTAACATGGATACATGACTTGTGATTACCGTCACCTATTTTATTATCATTTTTCACCTGATAATTATTTTTCATTTTTATCCACTTTTGAAAAAAATGTGAGTGTGTATGATTTTTGGAAATTTTTTTCTTTTGTAAGAAATCATTAGAGAGAACATTTATATTTTCTGGAGGAATTATTGAGAATAAGAGAAAATTTTGTTCAATGAGGCTTTGAATGTTCAGACCTGGAATCTCTTGAAGGCTTTGAGTCGATTAGAAAGTCGTCCGTAAGTGAAAAGATTGAAACAATGAAAAGCTTTTTGAGAGGGAGCCTAAACAAAGTTTTCATCGACAGAAAAGTTTTCTTTAGAGTAGAAATTAATTGTCAGAAAACTCAATTTTCAATGAAAGTTTTTCTGTTTTCCATAAAATACACCTGATTATTTTATTATTTTCCCTTGTATCCCAAAATATTTTCAAAGAAAATATGATTTGATGGTCCTCTAAACGCCAACAAGTGTGACCCATTCCCCCAATTCGAGTTGGCCTGGGAAAGGGGCGAGGTTTGTTGTCTGGGTGAGGCAAATGTACACTTTTACACCCCCTATTTTATCACTTTTTGAAAAAAAGAGATTTAAAGATGGAAACCAAAAGTATATTTTCGCCCCCAGGCCAGCAAGAATTAGTCGACCCATTCTCTTCCTTATTTTGCCATGTGGAAGAGAACACTGACCACACCCCTCAAAGTCCTCGTGAAGAAATGTCTCAACATTGACACTTCACTGGACCCCATTCAAGCATTCATGTTTTTGTAGTGCGGAACGCGCACCCTCTCTCCCCCTCTGCAAATAAATACGGTCCACATTCAAACACCCACACAGAGAGCAGAGCACGCTCTTCCTTCCATCTAAACACCTATTTATAGTTTTGGTAAACACTTCAAAGTTCAAAACTTCAAAGGCTTCTCGAAATCCTCGGCTGAAGAACTATTTAAGGGTTACCCCATTTTATTCTCTCATCTTCTCTCTTTGTTTTTCTGTCTCAGGGAGTCAAGAAGTGCTGCAAGATCACGTAAGGTATTTGATCTATCCTTTTTTTTTTTAAATGTAATTTTGTGATATGGGTTTCTTGATTTTCGTTTGTACTTGTATTGCATTATGCCCAAGTTTACAGCTTTAGACTGAAACAATGGTGAAACTACAATCTGCTTTTAAGATGTTTGATCTGTCTAATTTGCAGTATGGGTTTCTTGATTTTTCACTTGTATTTGTATTGCATTATGCCCAAGCTGTGAGTTTTAAACTGAAACAATGGTAACATTATAATTTTTCTTCAAGGTGTTTGATCTTGATTTTCTATCTGATTTGCAATTGGTTTCTAGCTACATAATTCGTTTGTATTTGTATTGTATTGTTCCCAAGTTATGAACTTTAAACTGAAACAACGGTGAAATTACGATCTGCCTTTGAGGTGTGTGATCTTCGTTTTCCTGTCTAATTTGCAGTATGGGTTTCTAGTATCAGATTCGTTTCTATCTGTATCACATTGTGCCCAAGTTTTGAGCTTTAAACTGAGACATTGTCTGTTCAAATCAGTGGGATTGCTCAAATAGACAGTTTGTTTTAGGTGGGTTTGGAGAATAGAGAGAGTACTTCCTGGAGATACCCTTATCTTGTTTTTATGCGTGGAGAACATGTAAATGCACTATGACCGTTTTGCAGGAAGAATGGGGATATTTTGACCTCACATTGAAGAATTTTGAAGTTGAATTACTTGAAACTATGCTTTCTTATTCTTCATTCCTGTATCATATTTCTTTATTTTCAAAATACAGTTTAACCTCTCTAAATTGATATTCCATTAATTAATAACCTCTTACATTTAATAAAATTTCATGAAACCGAATGCATTTTGTAGGCATAATTTAATAATACTGCTATCCAATCTTCTTCATCTTCAAAGCCAATTCTCGATACTTTCAGCCTCGACTACACGGATTTTTGGTTCTCCAAGTAATGCGGTCTTTCCACATATCCTTGCCTAATCCAAGCTCAAGGATATCTTCCTTCACCGCTTTCATCCAAGTTTTCAACGGTCGTGCCCTCCGTTTTCACCCTCCATTAACTTGCCAATCTAGACATTTTCTAATTGCCGTCATGCTTTGCCTCCTCCACACGTGACCAAACCATGTAACTTTTGCTATCTAATAGTTAATACAAAATATCAAAAAACTAATAATTAGCAGAATCACGTTCCTTAGATAACCATCTATCTAGAGTAGCATGTTTCTTTCTGAATGTCCTAATCAAACTGGAATCGGAGTACCTTATGAGCTACAAACATTTTGAGATTTGAAAGATCAAGAAGAGAAATACATGAGTGAAGGGCACCTAATTTATCATCACTATCATCTTCAACTTCCTCTTCATGATGGTCTTGTGATGATGCAATTACTATGAGATATTCGTCCGCTATTTCCTCGTAGGCAATTTGTCGCTCCTCCTTTGGATTTAAAAGAGCATTAATAGACATTGTGATGAAGTTTAGAAACAAACTTTCATTGTTTCAGGTTTTATAGATTTATTTTCTTGATTTTTTTTTAAATTCGTTGACCCTTATTTATTTATTAATCCATGCTTGAAGGCTACATGATGGACCCTACAGGGTTAATCAAACCAGGCCCAAAGGCTACAATTTTGTTGCCACTTAATATCCTCGTTGTTTCCATCTCGCATGGAGACTTGCTTTCGCTCCAGTCCATCGTTTCCACCTCGCACGAAGACTAGCGTTCGCTTCGCTCCGATCCAGTCCATCTAAGCAGTTACATTCAATGCCCGAAGGCTTATTAACGGCAGAGCACATGCGCTCCTAATAATGTGAGTCTCGAACCTACGACCTCTCACAAGAAGAGTGAATGTCTGACCAACTGAGCTACAATTGGTGGACAACTTTTCTTGATGTTGGTCTTCACATGTTCCTTGCATTTAATTTTTAATTAGAAATATGTATCATCCTTGAATTTATTTTTTTATTGGAGATGTATACCCAAGCTCATTGGTAACTCATAAGCACTAAATATATAAGACTAAATTAGCATGATGGAGACTTCTAAAACTAGAAGTAGTGGCGTAATTTTTTAAGTAGAAGTTCTACAAATTAATAACCTCTGTTAATTAATAAATTATTGTCCAACAGTTAGAGAGGTTAGACTGTATTGTCTTTCCAATTAGGCAAGAAAATCATTTTTCTTAAAGAACCCGATTGGACATCTCGAGTTATCTTCATAGAGGGCTTATGATCACAACTGTTTTTGTTGGTGAAATCTGATATGGTCAGTTATTGGATCCACTAGGAGAAGATTTTTCTCTTCACGGGAAGAATCTATTTCAAAAATAAAACCTTCTTGGTTCATGTCAGCATTGAGTTCTTGGTTCATGTCAGCATTGAGTAGTGGAAATGCAGTAATGATATTATGTGAAGAATACGAGGACACAACATTGACCAAACAACAAAGAACTTATGTTTTATGTGGAGATTCCCCAAAACGACAAAAACATCCACAACCCCAATCTAAGAAATTAAAGAAACTATAGTTACACTCATTAAAGAAGGGCACAACATTACTAATTTCTATTTTTTTTATGGAAGAAAACACTGACAAAAGAAAAGAAAAGTGGCAAAAGAATACTATTTTATTGTTGTAGCTTGATCAAACTCACACAAGTTAGGATTAGTTTTGGTCCTTAAACGAACCAATAAAGAGATGGATAAGTTTTTACCAACACTAGCTTGACTCGCTGAATAACACTTGTCCAATTCAAATATTTCCTTTAGAATCTATCAGAGATGATTCTTCTTCTATCATGCTTTTGAGAACTCAAATGTGCCATCCAGCAGCCCTTTCTAAGTTCTCTCAAACTCTGATGAATCTGTTGGATACATTGCCAGAACTTAAATTTGTTTTCTCGGCAACGTTGGTAAAATGCCTTAAAAGGAAATTTTAAGGATGGTTTGGGAGGGGAACCTGTTTTCTCACATGTTGTAGAGAACCTGAAAATGCATCAATTACTTGTGCATTTCCCCTGTTGCACCTCCTAATTACTAGTTGGACAACTGAGAGATCCACTTCAGATTGATTTGTCATTCTTTCTTTAGTCAGGGAATGGTTTATATGGCTCTTACAAGGTTAAGCCTCAATTTAATGGGAACCATTTCTCTATAAAAATATTTAATGCTAAGATGTATATGCTATTCTGAAATTAAGAATGCTGGCTCAATTTCCTTTCTGTCTCCACATTTTTATACCATGGCAGCTCTCTTGAGCATTTCATACAGTGAAAAATTTTAGTGCTTGAAATTATTTAGTTGCTATTTTTGTTAGCAAGTAAAAGACGCATGAACATCTATGAGTACTGGCAGGAAATTCAACAAAATATTTCTGGCATGATTGTTCGGGTTGGGAAACTTGAAAGGCCAAAAGCTATTGCAAACAAAGGGTGTGGTTGTTTGGATTACAGGCCTTAGTGGATCAGGTTTGTTGGATGTTGTTATTGTTGAGGGTCTTTCTAGTTTTTTGGATATTATTATTATTATTTATATTATTAATTATTATTATTATTATTTATTATTATTATTATCTATTATTATTATTATTTGGTTACCATGTTAATGTTTGTTTAAGTGATTATGAGCGGCTCGCTACTTGTAATTCGC
>QNQO01004134.1:0-34078 GCA_003290165.1 Berberis thunbergii | reverse complement strand
TGTCGATGGTTTAGGCAAGTGGGAGTCCAATCAACGCTATCACGCTTGATGACAATGACTTGCTAGGGACCGTTGCCCCCTTTGTGAACAACGGTCGCGAACCCGATTAGGTAAGCCTAGCTGGTAACGACTGAGCAACGACAACTTCTGATCAAAGCCTAGACTTGTAGCCGCCACAACACGAGTGTAGATGGTCAGGAAAGTGGGAGCCTAGTCAGTCCCGAATTGATTCCCACAGCTCGCCACAAGACCAGTGCTCTTCTACAGACCGTGGTTGCCAAATTACCAACCCTGAACTTGTAGCCCCCACTATGCGGGCATAGATGGTTTAGAAGGTGGGGGCCTACTCAGTCCGGTCCAAACTGATTCCGACAGCTTTTCACAGGACCACTGCTCTTGTACAGACCATGGTCGCCCGAAAACTCCCAAATTTGTAGCTCGATGAGCATGGGTGTAGATGGATTTGGAAGGTGGCGAGCTTAGTCCCACGAGACCACTGCTCTTCAGCCTGGTCGCCGAACCCCCATCTCAAACTTGTAGCCCGCCACATACGGGTGTAGATGGTTTGAAAGGTAGGAGGCTAGTCAGTCTCGAACTGATGCCGACATCTCGCCATGGGATCATCGCTCTCCAACAGACCATGATCGCTGAATCTTTGTTCCCCGAACCTGTAGTTCACCATGCTTAGACATAGATGGCCTGGGAAAGTGGAACCATAGATGGCTCGCCACGCAACCACCATTTTCTTTTAAAACATCGGCACAAAGATAAGTCACAGCTCAAACAACGTCTTCACGCTCATAGCTCAAACAACATCTTCACGCTCACAACACAAACATTGTCTTCACGCTCACACGACCTGACATTCTATTGCCAGCAAAGACACTTATGCCGACCCACAAATCATCCTGCCAACGCGGCGAACGAGTGCTACATGGAATGCCAGCCCAAGTTTATGAAACCTGACTAAGAACAATCACTATAATTACAACGCATGTGCTCGACTACCACAATTCACTCATGCCAGTAACAGCGACCGACAGTCAGATAGACAAAACGAAGCCCCAGCGGCTTACCTTGAGAATGGGCCACAGCTGGGCAGCGCAACCGGCTACTCAACTATTTGCAGAACGCCCACTATTGGACGTGAGTACGCAATAATGACTCTGAGACACTCGCAACGCAAACGATCAAACTCTCAATAGTAGACAAGCCACTCGATTTCCTATTGATCCAATCAGCCTATGACAAAGTAAAATGACATGGCGAAACGGAAAACACACAATAGTGATAGCGATCACAAAACGAATACATAACATATTCAACATAAACCTATTTCCATTAAATAGTTAAAACAAAAAAGGTACAAGTGTACAAAGTTCACTCTTTATCAGAAGGGGGTACAAAAACAGAAGAGTTAAGCTTGACAAATGAGGAAGTAGGAGTCGCGCCCATACGCACAACAGCTTGAGCATCCTGTTTCGGATCACCCTCTTCATCTAATGACATAAAGGCCACTGACAAGTCTACATACGACATCGTCTTATAGCGATCAAGGTTCCATTCCTGATTCTTCTACCTCATTAGCACCAGCAGCTCCAATTTACCATGAACTACCTAGCGAAATTCACACTTGCATTGTTCCTCAAGGAGCTCTTTCTTGTGCTACTTCGCGTCAGTAAGTTCACACTCCATCAACTCCAACTTGCCTGTCAGTGCGTCAACCTGGGATTGCTCTATAGTCAAATTGTTCTTCACAACACTAAGTTCAACGTTTCTCTGATTCGAGTTGGTCCCCGACCTTCTTCCCTTCCCGAGCATTGAATTTCACATCGGACTCCAATTTTTGTTTTTGAATAGCCCAATTGGCCTCCTTCAAGGAATTCACCTCAGCAAGGGATTGCAGTTCAGAACACGCCTCAGTCGCGGCATCTTGCGCAACCTTCATATCATGGCTCTCCAGATCCAACTCCTGCTGAAATCTATCTCTCGCAGCCCTCGCCTCTACTAGATCAGACTCAAGGGTGTCTAGACGAGCCCTCTAAGCCTCAGCAACAACGAACAACCGTTCCAACCTCTTCTCCTCGACCTGCTTCCTCAGCAGCTTAATCTCATAAAGCGCGTTAGAATATAGCGTTTGCATGTGCGAGAAGAAATGATCCATGGTGTATACCCTCTCACGGGCTGCCTCAACTTCCGTCCCAGCAACAGCCACCTGGCTCAAGTGAGACATTCCTAGCAGATGGTACTTTAAACCCTTATCCATACGCCCTTCTACCATATTCTCCTTAAGCTTTGGAGTGTGGTCCATCAGCCAGCTATGACGCCTGCTTATATGCTTCTCCAAGGCATAGTCCACATCAACCTCTAGGTGCCAGACCTATGTGCCCATTTTTACTAAGTCCAGTGTAAACAGAGATTTTTACTAAGTCCAGTGTAAACAGACTTATCCGTGCATCCAGATGAAACTCTCCCTAACGAGGGATCACGCCAGCACCACCTTTTGTAGTCACCACTGCTCCCAGGCTTTCTTCCGGAGCCTTTCCTTTGTCACCTGCAGCCGACCACTTAGTGCGAGATGACTCAACAGTATCTGGAAGAAGAGTAGGAAGCGAGTTGTCCATCAGACCCTCCAATACCTTAAGATACGTCCTAGAGCGAGACGGGGAACAATGCGAACTTTGAAAAACTTGGACCATGTCACCATGGCCACTATTGGTCAACCCACCAATGGGACGATCGACTTCCAGAACCTCAGGTGGATCCTCACATGAGCCTTCTATCGGAATGGTCCCGGGCTGGTTGACACCAACAGAAGCCGGCATTGTAGCTAGCATCAACTGTTAGCTCAGAGCTTTCGCCTGCACAACACTAAGATTTGATATATCTTCAAACCCTACCAATCGTAGGTGGTCCTTATCCTAGCCAAATACATCGGCGTCCGCCCTGTCGGGCCGATTAGACTCACGTTCTTCACTTACTGGAGCAGACTGTTTTGAAAATGACCCAGTCCTAATGCGAGACTTCGTCAAACTCACAAAAGAGGCAAGCATCTCAGACGACTCCTCTGTGTCAGAAAAGACAAAAGCCTTGGCTCCGACGACTTTTCTTTTCCTAGAAGGGGCCCCACCTTCAGACTTAACTCGCGACGATTGGTAAAAAGTGGGAGCACGTGCCAGCTCTCCCAAACTTACTGAAAATAAAGTTGGAAACTTATATGGCATCCACCATATTCTGTGTTGGCAAGCCGCAGAACGTTTCCACAGTGTTTGCTCATCTGCGAATAAAATTGGAAACATGAGTAATGATTAACATACAATCAAGCGCAACAGAGTAAAAAAAAGTTGTACTTATGATAGGAGCATAATTAGGCTATTTTTAGTATCATATTTCGATATATATTTTTGGCTATTACTTGTTAATTATGGTACTAATTGTTATTTACGTGTTTGTGTAGGTTTTCAATTACAAGATTCCAAAATAGAAGCTAAGTGAAGAAAATTGGCAATTTAGAAATACTTATTGCACAAGGAAACAACGCAAAGAAGGAAACCGAGAAGAAAACAAGTATAAAAAGGGACGATGCCTTGCTTTGGAAAAATCACCCATCCACGGCTCACAAAATCACCCATTCTCACAGCCGCAGACCTAAATCAACAACCACAGATCCATCTCCTTCACTGTCTCAGCATCTCTCTTGTCTCTCGTTTGACTTCTCTCTTGAAACACCTCCTTGCAATCAGCCCTCCATCTCTGTCACCTTCATCATCCCTCCATAGTTCATCTCCTCCTCCCCTTGTTCGTACCCACAAACAAAATCACCATCGTCATCCTCTTCGCCTCCATCAACCACCATCCAGACCGATATCTCTCGCAGTCCCTTCTCGAAGTAAATCAGAGAAAGAGAAGTGAAGCAGGTCAGAGGAGCAGACCTGAGATCGTGAGGAATAGGAAGAGTTCTTATTCTCTTCAGTCCACTATCAGCACCCCAGACACCCACTCTCTACCACCACGCAGTTGGCGACAATGTTTTGTTTCTTTCACCTTCTTTTTATTATTTATAATTGGATATTTAATTATGGATTACTGTCTGAATATGATTAATATGTCTAGCTAAACTTCATCTTAGTTAGGGGTGGATTCGAAACCCTGAACATGTGCTTTATGAATTAATTGAATTTAATTTTTCTTGTTGATTAGTGCTTGTGTTTTGCTTAATTGTTTATAGAGAACTTTTATTTGTATGTTTGTTAAGGTGACCAACTTAGTAAGCATGCTAGGATCTAGGGATAGAGTATAAGAGAGTTTCACCTAATTATTACAATCTTGTACATACAAGTAGTAAATACCAATGAACATTGATAAAGTTAAGTAAAAACCTAGGTAAGAACAAGATGTTGATCATACTTGTAATTGTTTAGTCAGTGTTCATATATTCCACAAAACTTAATGATCTTAGATTGTTATCTAAGTTGTGATTCCTGATTACATAGCATGATAAAAATTGTTTGAAAGCGACACTAAGTTTAATTCAACGAACTTGGAAAAATAATAAGATTAATGTAGTGTTGATCATGGTTAATCTTAAGCATTGTCACTCACAAATTAGCAAGTGATTATTAAAGATTGATTTAGGAGCATATGTTTGGTGTGTGGAGATAAACCCTTAACTATTTTCTCATATTTGCCATCCATTTAGTTCTATTATCTTTATAGTAATTTTCGCAGTTATTTTCATAGTTTAACTTAGAAAATCCAATTCCTCAATATTTACTTAATTAGGTTGTTAGTTGTCTTTTAGTTATTCTTAGTGCTAGTTGGCAAGCTCTCTAATCCCCGGTCCAGAACGATCCCTACTTATTATATACTACAATCACAAAGCATGGTATTAAGTTCTGTGCTCTACTAAAATAGCGCATCAACTTATGAAGTGACTTGAATTCTCGTTCGAGCGAGCGACGCTTGAACTGGAAATACTTTGAATTCGCAAGAGCAAGAAACAATACTTCTACCAGAACTTGAAGTCATCAGGCAGATTCACAAAGCAAGCCGACGATGTCATTTTATAGACAATGTTAGTTTTCAACAGAGGAGAAGTCAGCAACCGGATTACATGTAAAGTCACACAGATGCTAGCTTCCTTCGCCCTAATCAAAATGAAAAGAATGATCATTTACCCATTAAGCCTCAACTGGGCCGGAGGAATTCCAAAGAAGTCCAAGAAGTCTGAAATAACATCCATAACAGGAAAATAGACCCTACTTTATAGCATCCCCGTTGTGCAAGCAGATGAACCCCGCCGGTGGCAACATTGGCGCATGCTCATCCTTTAGAGCATATAATGGCAGGTGCTCAAGGATCCTGAACTTCGTACGAATTTCAGCAAGGCTCGATTCAGAAAGCAACCTGTCTTCGAAAAACTCAAGGCCCTTGGCCAAAGTTGCGTCATCAGTAAGGTTTTATTGAAGCATGAAAACATGAACAATCTTTCTAATCAAAAAATGAACAAAGCAATATCTCTAAAAGCATGAAAATGGACGAGTTGGTCTCTGTGCAAAGGATGACCTAAATAAGGATATGATTCCTGCCTCTTATTCGTCGAACCGGCGCACTTTCAATTAATGAAGCGTGTAGCTCAAACAACAATTTAGACTCAATCATCATGAGCGGCGTATCTTTTCAAGAAATGACTTAGCAAATCGATGTGATGGCCTGCTAATTCTAGGGGAGTAGCTGATGATACCCCAAAACGGTCCCAGCTATAAGTCCTACACGTGTCATGATGATCTACAGAAAATATAGGCCCTAGCATCAGCTCAACACTGATCCGGCCCAAGCGGTTCTAAGCCCGCCCAATGCAGTCCGCCAAACGGGGACCCAAATTCTTACATCCTGCTAGGCCCACGTGTCTCACAACTATCCTCAATACGCATAAGCTTCGCTAAAGGCAAGTATCTCAAGGATCAGCTTTAGATTTGCAACTACAACAACTACAACAGCTATTTGCTTCCAATTCAGAAGCGGATTCCAGAGTATATGTCACATAAGGAAACTTCTACCTATATACCACTCGCGAAATGGAAACTATCTCCCTCATATCTAAGAGTACATGGCTAATAGGGAAACATCCCTCCACAGCGCGACTCTTAATTAGAGAAGGATCTTCATGCAGATCTTCTTCCCTAAACTACGTTATCAATAGCCTGGTAGAACTAGGACTTCTGCACTATTAAGACATGAGCTTTGTAAGCTAAGGTACGCTATGAATATCTTGTTTATAACATTACTTTCCTCATATCTCTGTCTGACTTTCCTCATATTTCTGCACTATAAATAAGACAACGGTGGTCTGTGGCTCATATGCGTTCCTTGTGCAGGTCAGTAGGTCAAGGTCAAAGCAGGGAATAGAAAACGAATGCATCAATCATAAAAGTGATATTGTTTGGGGGTTGTTACAAAACTGCCCATTGGTGTAATATATATACCTTTTCACGTGTAATAAAAAATTTCAAGAAAATGCTATGCAACGTTCTGTGTACATATAAATTTCCACCTTTTCAATATTCACCCATGAAATTAACATTCAAATTTGGCATTTTTTTAATACTATCCGAGATTATCATGGGCACAAATAGCTTGTTTCTTATGAAAACCGTATTAGTGATTACCTTCTTGCTGGTTCACAAACTGTATTAGTGCAATAGCCAATCTTTAATTGGAGTCGACCTACGTGTTAGATGCGCTGGGCTATAGTTCAGTGTTGGATGCCCTGGGGACTGTTGTTCGAGTCTGAATGGCGGCATCCTTGAAAAGAAAGGTAGAATATTTGGAAAACATATATGCGTTAAATATTATAAACTCTACTATTGAAGGAAAGTTGTGTTTTCTTATCTATCTTACAAATCAAAGTGCTTTTTTACTGTTCATAAACAGTAAACTGAGTCTATTTGTCCTACGTGGCACAAGTTATGTTAATGGCATCACTTAAATGAAAAGTTGAACCCTCGATTCTTTCCTTTTTTTCTCTACACTTATTTCTTCTCTTTGTCTTCTTCCTCACAAACTCTCTCTCTTATCAATTTGTAGATAAGGGTTCGGATCAAAGTGGTGTGATAAGCATCTACAAATCTTTTGTCTTCCCGACTCTAAACCAAGATATTCTTCCAGGGAGCTAGGGCACACTCCATCTCCTCCTCTTACAGTCAGCTTCTTCTTCAATTCTCTCAAGAGAAAACAACATACAAAGGTAATCAACCTATTTACCTTTTACCTAATCTCTCTCCTTAATGAAATCAATCGTTTCCAGAATTCTATCTTCACCATTGGAGCGATCTTGGTTGGCTTTCTCGCACTAATCTCTCTACCTATTTAGCAGTTTTGTGGATTTCGACTTCTCTTCACCATTGGAGCGATCTTGGTTGAGTTTGGTTGGGCTCTAGAGAAAATTGAAGAGCTGGGAAAGGTGGGAAGAGGGCGGTCCAATTTGTTGATCATCTGTAGTTTCATTGTTTATGATTAATGGGTGTTTGAAAATGTTTCTTTGTGGCATTATTGTTCTTCCTGGGTAGTTGAGGAGATTTCATTTAGTTTAGATTTAGATGGGTTTTAATGGATTCCTATGATTGCCTTCAGGTGAGCAAGAGTCTCAATACAGTTTTGTTTTGGAAAGCGACGAAGCAGATTTGTCCTTCTAAAAGAGTGAAGGCATTTCGAATTACTATGATACATCAGCATGTTCCTGTGCCTTCAGGTGAGCAAGTTCTTTTCTTTATTTGTTTCTTACACAAATCATGTATTTTACTTTAAGCATAATGTTTACGGTATCTTATTTTTATTTACTTTAAGCGTTATGCTTATGGTCTCTTAAAATTTTTTAATTTGTCTAAATTACTGTAGGTTGCTTCTAGGCCATCTCCAACTTCAACCCATTATCTTTAATTTATGTCTCTAGGATATGTGTTGCATAGTATTTCAATGATAGATTATTTGTATTTCTTTTTAAGATAAAATTACAAATAGTAATTTGGAGACATAAATAATTATATAAGAAAAAAATAATAGGAGTGCCGTAGGCATGGGTAATACGCTAGTATATATATATATAGCTTGTTTAAATCTTAACTAATGCATTTTTAGTAAAAAAAAATTACTGCATTTAAAATTTTACATTATTTCAGTTTGGGGCAACAAATTTTTTTTGGCTCTGGCTTGGTATGGTATTCACTAATCCAACCATGAAATCCATGGCTTTCTTATTGTGCCCAGATGTTGTAATATGCTTTCATATGATGGTAACAAAACCACAATCGAGAGGAAATAAAATAAGTGCACAAAAAACTCTGATCCTTCAACCATTTAATACCAAAAAGTTATGTACATCTCACTCTTTCCTATTTGCAACATTTACTCATTTGTATATCATTTTCCAAGTTAAAAAGGAAGGTAGAACATGAACATATTATAAGAATTCCACTGAATTCTGGGAGTTCATAAAATAACATTTCTAGTGTTCTTAGCCCTTTATTGTAGTAGAAATGATCAAATTATTTATTTACTTTTGACATTCGTTTCGGCAGTCGACTCCACATGTGATGCTTTGGTCACCCCCGCACTTTTTAAGACACGTGTTAAGGCATTTAGGGTCATAACTGTCCATCGGCTGGTTGATAAGGTTGGGGTCTTTCACAGAAACTGCATTAATCACACACCTAGTTGAGAGAACAACAATGCAGACCATCAACACAACCAAACCCATTTTTTTTTGCCATATTTCTCTTGTTCTACCTCGTGTCAGAATTGTTGGAACTGATAAAAAAAAAATTCATATTAGAGATTGTCAAATAACAACTAGAAATAAAGCTAACATCTGGAAAGCAGAGATCAAACAGTTACAAAATATAATATAACAAATTGGGCTCACTAATCAAGTATGGGGTGGGTACAATCCTACATTTTGTGTGGTATATTCGAGCATCACAATTACTTATTCATAGAACAAGAAATTCTATGTTTAGCAACCAAAACCTTTTCTAACAATTCACTTTCCTTGACAATAGCTATCATTTCCTAAAAAAAAAGGAAAATTTTCTATTGCAAGAATTTTATTTTTACCATTGGAGTTCAAATTGGTGAAGGACAAACATCACTTAGGGTGTACTGATGCGCTATTTTAGTAGCATACAACTTAATACATTGCTTTGTGATTGTAGTATA
Organism: Berberis thunbergii; assembly: GCA_003290165.1. Lineage (NCBI taxonomy): Eukaryota > Viridiplantae > Streptophyta > Magnoliopsida > Ranunculales > Berberidaceae > Berberis > Berberis thunbergii. The sequence goes on along the minus strand of QNQO01004134.1, from coordinate 24,865 downwards.
GAATAAGTAGGGATCGTTCTGGACCAAGCATTAGAGGATTTGCCAACTAACACTCAGAATAACTAAAAGACAACTAACAACCAAATTAAGAAAATATTTGGGGATTTGATTTTTCTAATTAAGAAAATAACTAAAAAATTACTGTAAAGATAATAAAACTAAATGGATGGCAAAGATGAGAAATTAGCTAAGAGTTTACCTCCACACACCAAACATATGCTTATAAATCAATCTTCAATAATCACTTGCTGATTCATGAGAGACAATGCTCAAGATTAACCATGCTCAACACTGCATTAATCTTATTATTTCCCCAAGTATGTTGAATTAAACTTAGTGTCGCTTTCAAACTATTCTTATCATGTTATCTAATCAGGAATCACAAGTTAGATAACAATCTAAGATCATTAAGTTTTGTGAAAAATATGAACACTGACTAGACAATTACAAGTATGATCAGTATTTTGTTCTTACCAAGGTTTTTACTTAACCTTACCAACTTTCCTTGATATTTACTATTTGTGAGTATAAGATTATAATGATTAAGTGAAACTCTCTTATACTCTAGTCTTAGATCCTAGCATGCTTACTAAGTTGGCCACCTTAACAAACACACAAAGAAAAGTTCTCTATAAAACAGTTAAGCAAAACACAATCATTAATAGCAAGGAAGATTAAATTCAATTAATTCATAAAACACAAACTCGGGATTTCGAATCCACCCCTAGCTAAGAGGAGTATAGCTAGACATATTAATCATGTTCGAATAGCAATACATAATTAAATATCAAACTAAATAAGAAAAAGATAGGGTGAAGGAAATACAACGTTATCGTCGCCTAATCTATGGTGGTGCTAAGTGGAATTCAGTGATGCAGATAGCACAAAGAAGAGATAAAAATCCTTCTTATCTCTTTCTCTTCTCCTTTTCACAACTTTTGCTCTGTGCAAAAACGAAATCAGACTGGGAGAAAGATGGAGGGAGCGCTGACTGGTGCGATCGTGGTGATCAATAAAGGAGAAGGGACAACAAAGTGGAAGGACGATGGGTCTTGATTGGGTTTAGGGTTGTGTGATTGCGATGAACAATGGAAGAAATGGATGTTGGTGGTGGTGTAGCTGATGTTGTGAGGATGGGGAGGCTGTAGATGGGTTTGCGAGGAATAGGAGGTTGCGACTGTGGATTGTGAAGTGAGGATGCGTGGTTGTGGATGGGTATGATGATGGGTGACGGCTTGTTGTGGTTGCAAGCGTGAGGAGGCTATGGATGAGTGATGTCTCCAAAGCCAGGTATCGTCCCTTTTATAATCACGTTCTTTAGGCTTCCTTCCTTGTGTAGTTTTTTTTTGCATTAAGTCTTCCTAATTCAAACCAATTTGTATTTCTTAGCTTCTATTTTGGAATTTTGTAATTGGAAACCTACACAAACAATAAAATAACAATTAGTACCATAATTAACAAGTAATTGCCAAAAATATATATAGAAATATGGTATTAAAAATATCATAATTATGCTCCTATCATGTATTTGGTTGCATGGAATTGAATGCCATTGGAATCCATGAGGGGACTACTGATATTCACATAATTATTACATAATATACATCCTAACTTATGTTTGTTAGTGTTTCGAATAGTGTATTTTAGTTTAATTATTTTATTTTTGTATTTTTGTAGGATTTGGAGTTTAAATAACAATAGTGCGTTAGCGTGGCGAATTTGGAAATTCATAGACAAATTAACGAAGTGGAGCGGGAGACACTCAAGCCAAAGATTAAGAGAACCAAAGAAAAAAAGTTTTGAATAAAAGCAAGAAGATTTGAGTGCAATTTGCAAGTTCTTGAACATGCTTCAGTAATTTTATGATAACTTGAGTTGTAGATCTCGGAATTGGATGATTCTTAAAGCGTTGGAAAGAAGACTCGAAAGGCTAAATTGAATATGTTCATAAAATTTCCATATTTTGGAGTTATCATGGCTCAATTTTGGATGTACTTGAAGACTGCGAAATCTGGACAGATTTGGGCACGAAGGAAGAATGGAGAGGAAAACCGACTTTTCACGTCATAGCTGGATTTAATTGGGCTTAGAAATGAAGCTTAAATCAGCAATTACTATTAGAATCCATGAGAAGCCCAAACAAAAAGAAGTCTTAGTCTAATTACCAACAGGAAGGAACACGTTTCTTTGGGTTTCCAAATTGGGACCAATGGAGATTTGATTTTCAATTGGGGTGACCAATAGGGAGAAATTATGCAAGAATAGAAACATAAATACAGGAGAACCATTTTGTTACAATTGAAATTGGATTTCCAAATGGTGAGTTTCCAAAGAAATAGGAGTTTTGTTTTCTCTTCTTTGGACGAAAAAAAAGAGGCAACAGCAGATAAAGGAGGAAACCTAATAGCAGCCAATTTGGAAACCCAATAGCAGCCAACAACAGCAGTTTTCCTTGCTTTTAAAAACCAGAAAATACTTAGCAACAAAAGAAGTTTTTTTATGGGGCCCAAAAACGCAAGACAGCAACAGAATAAAAGGGTAGTGACGACGCAATACAGGGAGAGGAAGGTCTGTCCAGCAAGCAGCCAACAGGCTGTCCAGAGCAGCAGTGGACACGCACCAGCAGTGTGCGCAACAGCAATGTGTGCATCACCGATTCGCCACGCGCTGCGATGCCGATGAAACTCCACACCATTGTTATTGTTATCACCTTCACTATGCGTCACTAAACTCCATGCAAGGTGAAGAGACGAACTCCTAGATGTAACGCGCTTAATTAGTATTTGATTCGTTTTATGCTTTCACGATGAAAAATGGTGGTTATGATTCTCACTTTTATTTAATATAAGAATTTATGTTATTTTAGTGACAAAGATTTCATAAATTTCTTCGTAGATTATTATTCCGGTGGTTGTCATTTTCTTCTCCATATAAGTTTAGTCACATTTTTCTTATGTGTGGAATTTTTAAGGATCACTTGATTCCGGTAGGTTAGTTATATGTGATCGTCTTTTATTACGTTATTGTCTCTGGATATATCGTAAATTTAGGATATCACATATGACCAACCTTTGTGCTTTCTAGAAAAGTGAAATCTAAAATCCATTTACATTAGGATATATTAATGCATTAAAGACTATTTTTTCGATTATATTGTTTGAGATGTGAAACACGTAATTGAGTCATCATAGTGAATCAATACTAGTTGGCGCGTGAAATCTAGGAGGGATTCTTGGAACCTTGTGACTTCTCCAAACTTGATTTTTATTAAACTAAATTTAATTTCATATTTTAAAATTGCTAAAAAATTTTACATTTAGTTTCGCGTAGTTTTTCTTCCTTGACCTTGTTTTGTAGATCGTTTTTCCTTGAATTAAACCTCTCAAATGTAGTAGCAAGCCCTGCAAACATAGATCTTGTTCATTGAAATAATTGTTGTAGTGCGTCCTTCTACAACATGTTCTTCTCGAGCAAGGATTTTTTCCCTCAACTTTTATGAATGCTAATAACTGTATTTATAAGGGAGATAGCTAATAACTGTATTTATAAGGGAGATATTTTTCATTCTATTCACTTTGTAGTTGTACTTAGTATGTAACACATATGTTCCTACAATCGTCCCCTCTTGGTAGTCTAAGAGACTTGCCAAAGGTTATTGGATTGCAAAGAACTTATCCGAGCACTGACCACCAAGAGCAAGCAGACTAAGACTAAATGTTGAGAACAGAATGCCAAGTACTGATGACTGAGCAAAGATGTCGACATATGCAGAGTATCAAACACTGAATATTGAGCACTAATTGCTGATCACAGATGACTATGAAGATTTTCAAGCAAGGGCTACCGAGAGGAAGTAAACCAAAGACTGAGTGTTGAATGATAAGTACCGAGCTCACCCACTTCCAAATCGATATTATGAGTGTAGAGGCAAATGTCTGAAACATTCCGCTCCCTGAGGCGGTTGAAGATGCAATTTAAGACTTGACTAGCCGAGTAAGAAATATCATTATTCAGTTGTTGTAAAAAACTTAAATAAGTAAGTTGATGCTATATTAATGCCCTTCTTGGCTAGTTGATTTGTTAAAGTCGAGTGGCCAAGAAAGATTATGTCGAAACATGATAAATTTGTAGGGTAAATAATTTTAACTTCTCCATAAAAAATTTTCTAAGTTTATTTGAGGCAAGCTCAAGTATAGCGGTAAGGCAGTCGAGCTCTTGTAGAAAAGATAGATCAATTCCCATAAAATGTTTATAATTCTATCTGAGTTGAGCTCAAGTAGACTAGTAAGGCATTCGGCCTTATAGAAAAATTTTGCAAGCTCAGGTAAACTAGTAAGATTAAATCTTTTGCGGTGAATAAAGATCAATTCCCCACAATTTTTTTTTTTAAGACTATTAAGGCACTCAACCTTTTGCAGGGAAGAAATATCTATACCCCACAAATATTTTCGAAGTCTGGAAGAGCCAAGTTAATCGAGACTAATAAGGCATTTGACCTTTTGCAAGGAAGAACAATCAGTTCCCCACAAATATTCCTTGAAAATTGAATCAATCATGTTGGTAATAAGATGGATCTCAATGTTATTAAAACAATCAATTATCGTTTTCTTTAAAACAAATTGATGGAAAATAAACCACACTCTACTTGCTGTTCTTGGACAGCGTATTCCCCTTCCTTACATCTTTGGCTGTTGTATTTATGGTCAAGAGAAACACCTTCTTTGTTGTCCCCTATTCTCTTTTCTGTTGCTATATTTATGGTAAAGAGAAGAACCCTTATTGGCAATTCAATTGGAAACCAAATACCCAATACAAATGGAAACCAACTACAAATTGGAAACCTAATACAAAAGGAAACAAAATGAGTCCACATACAAATGGAAACCACCCCTTTTGTTTAGATTCTCTTCTAATAACTGGAAAGGTGAGTTTGGCTATGTTCATCCATATCACTTCTTTGTTTCACCACAATTCAAAACTAATTTCCTTTAATTTTTTCTTTGGTTCTCTTAATCTTTGGTTTGAGTGTCTCTCGCTCCACTTCGTCAATTTGTCTATGAATTTCCAAATTCGCCACGCTAATGGACTTTTGTCATTTAAACTCCAAATCCTACAAATATACAAAAATAAAATAATTAAACTAAAATACGCTATTCGAAACACTAACAAATATAAATTAGGAGGTATATATGTAATAATTATGTGAACGTCAAGCGCCTCCAAGATGGTTATATTGGTGACTTCTACCTGGCCATTAACTAGCGAATGCCCTGGCGAAGAGATTGTGACTGATGTCGAGGTGTTTGCTTAGTTTCTCGACCTTGTTGCCTTCAAATTGAGTTCCATTATCGTTGACTAGTGTCCTTGGAATACTGAACCTGAGGATGATGGACATCCATATGAATTTTTCAATTTGGTCTTGTCCTATCTTAAACAGAGGCTCAACTTTGACCCATTTAGTGAAATAATCAACTGCTACAAGGAGAAACTTCTTATTGGTTGAGGTCAAGAGTGGTCCAGCGATGTCCATTTTCCACTGCACAAATGACATGGGCTAGTCATCGGAGTCAAGGGTTGAGCGATCATGTGAGTATACGGTGCAAACCTCTGGCACTTATCGCACTTGCAGATGATGTCTTTCGCATCTTGCTGCATTTTCGGCCAGTAGTATCGCAGAGTCAAGGCCTTATGGGCTAGGGTCTTGCCACCTGGGTGATTCCCGCATATGCCATCATAGATTTCTTTAAGGACACGATCTGCCTCGGAGGAAGCTAGGCATCTGAGCAGAAGACCCATGGTTGATTTTCTATAGAGCTTGTCGTTCAGGAGGGTGTACCGTGTTACCCTCAATTTTCTGGCCTCTAATTTTTCGGCCGGGAGTACCCCATCTTTGATGTACTCAACAATGGGATTCATCAAGCTTGAATCCGCTTCAATTGCGTAGAGCTCATTGACCTCCTCTTCTTCTAGACTTGACTACTCTTGGAATTCAATAAGCCATTAGTAGTTTTTGCAGTGGCTAAGGCCTGCCTAGCCAGTGCGTCTGCTTTTTAATTATGATCTCGCAGGCACTGTAGAAGTTCAAATCTTCTGAATTCGCCTGCTGCATTAATGACCTTTTACGATAGGCTATCATCCTCAGGTATTGCTGTTAAAATCCCCAATGATTTGGTTGACTACCAGACGTGAGTTGCTATAAGTGGTTAGCGCAGTTACCTCGATTCCTTTTTCTAGCTTCATGTCAAATAAGAGGGCCTCATATTCTGCCTCATTGTTCGAGGTTGGAAAACCAAATTTGACCGTATTTTCCCGGACGAAGCTGCTTGGAGAGTGGAGTGTGATACCGACACCGCTTCCTTTCTGCGTGGCTGACCCATCGCAGTGTAGGATCCAACCTAATTCATCTAGTCTCTGCTCTGAGCTGCTCAACTCTTCTTCCCCACCACCACTGAATTCAGTGATGAAGTCTGCCAATGCTTAGGCTTTTATGGCTATTCTTGGAGCGTAATTGATGTTAAACTGTCCTAGTTCCACCGACCATTTAACCATCATTTCTGATAATTTTGGCTTGTGCAGTATTGTGTAAAGTGGGTGTTTGGTCAGAACTATGATAGAATGGGCCTGAAAATAGGGCCTCAACTTCCTGGAAGAAATGACCAATGCCAAAGCTATCTTTTCTAGATATGGATAGTTTGTTTCGGCTCTTATGAAATTTTGTTGGCGTAGTACACTGGCCTTTGAGGGTTTATCCCCTTATCATATCTTACAAACGTTGAACTGTCGGCTTGATCTGAGACGGCTAGATACAAATAAAGTGTCTCTCCTGGGGTTGGTTTGAGGGTAGCTCGGTATTTTCCATGTATGATTTTAGGTTCTGGAAAGCCCTATTTGCACTCTTCATCCCAACTGAAGGCCTTGCTTCCTCTGAGAATCTTGAATAAAAGAGGCACTTGTTTGATGACTTGGAGATAAACCTATTAAGTGTTGCCACCCTTTCGATCATGCTCTGAACTTCCTTGGTGGAGGTCAGGGACTTCATATCGATAAGAGCTTTGAACTGCTTCTATTCTTCTCTGGTTCACTATGTAACCTAGGAACTTTCCCGATTCGACCCCAAACGTGCATTTTTGTGGGTTGAGCTTTATCTTATACTTGCGAAGCTGGCCAAAAGCTTTGGCAAGATCAGATATGTGATCTAGGCTATGGAGGCTCTTGACCTGCATGTCGTCTATGTAGACCTCCATGTTCCTTTCGATTTGATTTTCGAACATCTGGTTCACTAGACATTGGTATGTTGCACCCACATTCTTGAGGTTGAATGGCATCAATCGATAGCAGTATATCCCTCTTTTGGTTATGAAAGACGTTTTCTCTTAATCCAGGAGGTGCATCTGTAACTGGTTATATCCGGAGTAGGCGTCCATGAAACTTAAGAGGCCTTGTCCGAACGTGGCATTTACAATTTGATTGATGCAGAAAAGCTGAAAGTTGTCATTCAGGCATGCTTTGTTCAAGCCGATGTAGTCTAGGCAGACTCTCCACTTCTTTTTTTTTACCGGGATGGTGTTCGCCAGCAAATTTGGGTACCACTCCTATTTTATCATGTCAGCATTAAGTAGCCTTAGCACTTCTTCGTTTATGATATGGTTCCTCTCGGGGGCCACAAGTCTTTTCTACTATCTGACTGATTTTCTTGCTAGGTATACAGTTAGTTGATGGGTGATTATAGAGGGTCAATTCCAACCATGTCCCTCATCATTCAAGCGAAAACATCTTGATTTTGTCGTAACAGTGTTATCAGCTGATGTTGTCAATTTCTGTTCTTCTTCCTTGCTGCTTACTAAGATCTGCACAGATAGCAAACGTGAGCCAAGGACCACCATGTAGTGGCCAATGGCACTCTGATGCTCAAGTTAGATAAGGCTTGGAAGAGGCTTAAAATGGTAAAGTGGGTTATATTGCAGACATGTAGTTCATCGACCTTATCTCCCTTTTATAGTAAAGGAGTCTTTGTTCGGCTAGGCCTTCAATGGTGTAGTTTGGGGAAAGTGATCTTGCTGTAGAGATCCTTTCCTGATTGAGAGGTGTCCATGTGGGATAATTTCCCTACACGACTTGTGCTCCAGGCAAGAAAGTTTCCTTGCCCAACTTATACTCTAATAAATGTTTCCTAGTCGGATCCAATGTGTTGTTGGCATGGTTGTCTTGGGTTGATCTCTTAGATACTTGCCTTAGAGGTTTTACGAGTATTGGGCCTAACCGTGTGATGTATGGGCTTTCTGGTCATTGCAACTCGGACCTGACTATCTGAATTTTGCCAATGATGGGCTTGCTGTTGTTTGAGCCTCACTGAATTGAGCATGCAATTGGGCCTACTTCGTTATGTAGAAGAGATTATCATGACACATGTACGGTGCTGATCAGATGACGGTTTGATGTATCATTAACTACTCCTCCAGAGTTAGTGGGTCGTCTTACGGTCCACTAGGTCAATTCATGAAGCAGTTGTGCAGTCATGATGATTGAGTTCGAGAGATTTCTTCGAGCGGCAAATTGCATTAAGTAGGTATGCACCAGCTTGAAAGCAAAAAAGGCGGGAGCCCAACTTTCTATATAGATCCCCTGCTTGTGGAGTATAACTTCTTTACTCTTTTGATCTCGGAGATTCTACTTTGTTGTATTGTCTGTTGTGCTTTTGACTTTGCTAAACCTTCGTATTCGAAAGCTTGTGCTTTCTTTCATGGCAGACCGGGATCAGCTTTCTGATGAACTGTTCGCTAGGAGCCATAAGTTTTTTGAGAAGAAAATTCTCTCTGAATTTTATCTAGAAGTCCTGTGTAAGACATTTGGGATCCCTGATGATCTGGTGTTCTGCACTCTTGGTGTCGATCTGACACCATTATACCCTTCTGAGAGGTTTATCTGTCTTCACCAAGGCATGTTGCAATCGGGTGTTGTTTCCCATCATCAAGGAGATCTGGGAGTTCTTGGTGTACCTCGGCATTGCACTTGCTCAACCTATGTCGAACGAGTATATGACTTTGATCGCCATTCTGGTTAGGGGTAAGGATGCTGATTTTCGAGTGTCTTTGAGGGCATTCCAATTGCTCACTTCTCCTCGATTAAACGAGCACGTTGTGTGTGTGCACTAAGTGGCCGAACTGCTTAGAAAAATTGCCTGATGATTTTAAATCATGGCAGAGGTATTGTTTCATGGCTCATGCGGACTCCCTATACTTTTAGCTTTCTAGTCGTCTGATCGAGCGTGAATTTAAACCACTGAGTAAGTTGATTTCTTCTCCGGTCTTGCTTGCGTCAATTGCATATTAGATTGACCTGTTGTGATTTTTGTAAGGAGATTCTCTACTCCTTTTTCTACTGAAGATAAAGCAACTTTATGCATTCCGCGACATGCCTCGTCTGCAGGTAGAGGATGTAGTCAAGCCTTATAATGTTGAGCGCAGTGGCCTGTCGGCTTATTGGCACATGGCTCCGACTGTGTATTGGGTGAAAAAGCCAAAGCCTGTCTGTTTTGCAAAATAGGAAGATTCCCAAGCTTAAGGTTCCAAGCCCTTTGAGGAGGACAGAAATAGATGAGGCGCTTCCTTCTCCTGTGCATCAGAAGATATCTTGTGTTTTGCCTAGTTCCGTTCGCAGGCGTCTGTCCTCGTCTGTATGACGTGATGCTGTCAGGCAAGAGCCTGGTAAGACTGATGTTTCTAAAGGGTGCAATGCTCAAGTCGTGGCCCATGTCTTTCTGCTTGACATGGAGAGAGAATACTTGCAAATGGTAGGCATGGAGGATGTTACCAAATTGAGCACTAAACAGGTGGAGTTTATGAGTAGGATGCTACTACAGGTGGGCATGGAAGCTTCGAATAATCGTCCTTTTTCAATAAAGGATTTCGAACTTCGCTTCTTTGTGGACCAAGACTGAAATCTTGTCAAGCGAATTGGAGCAACTGAAGCAGGAGCTCGCCGAGTCAAGAGGGCACGAAGATAAGTTTCTCAAGGGCCATGGCACATTTGAATTCAACTGAGTCGTGCATGGAAGGCTGAAGATATTGCGTCTGCTGGAGGAGGAGCACCCCGACTGGGATCTCTCCTATTATAAAGATACTACATATGCAGAGTTTGGAGCAACCTTCGATTTGTCTGAAGAAGAAAGTAGCCCTAATGAGAGGGTTAAGAGGCAACACCAACAGATGTGTCTCCTGCTTCTTCCCCTTTTAAGTCTTGTTTGTTGTATCTAACTCTCCTCCTAATTAGGGGTGAATCATGTACTTGAGTTTGCAAATGAATATTATTTTGCACTTTAATTTCTTTCTTTGCTTTCCTGCTAGCTTGTACCTATTTTGTCTTATTTCGACATTAATTGTCAGGCGGGGAACTTTGTTGGGCTAGGTAGCTCATGTTTGATTCCCTGTTGAGAGCCCTGACTTCTTATGTTGCAGTAGTTGGTGCAGTTCTAGTCAGTTTTCTTTTTAGAGATCGGGGAGTGTGATACACCCTTTGTCTGGTGGCTTGGTTGTCTGTTGGACCAGCAGTTGTTGTCACTGTCATAAGCGTATTAATCAGACAGTGGTCCTAACGCTTGCACCCATGTAGATGATTGGATAGTTGTCTTTGCGAGTCGTCTGGATTGAAATTTCAGAACTCTGATCGGACATTTGACTCGTTTTTATTTGCTATTCGTAGAATATGCTTAATTGGACCCGGGGTTGTTATCATCAGTTGTGACTTACTAAACTGGGGTCAGGTTTTGGTGACCATTTGGTCACTGGCAATATGTTTTCACCAGGCTACATGAGCATTGACTAAGCTTTCACTTTCCAACCCATTTTGATCAGTTAGTGGTGGACTAGGAATTGGAGCGAGCTAGCAATTATCATCGTCATTCTTACTAAACTTGTAGCAGGGGTTCGGCGAACATTGTCTGTAGTTGGTTAATGATCCCTAGCAAGTTGTCTTCACCATTCTACATGAGCACTGATTAAGCTTCCACTTTCTAGGTCATCGAAATTCGCGCGCAGAACTAAGTTTCAGCGGACCAAAACCATCGTTATCAGTGGCCACTGACTAAGCTTTGGTCAGGTTCAACGATGATTGTCTACATACAAATAGTGACCCATAACAAGCCATCTTATTCAAGCATCGAGAACACCGACTAAACTTTCACTTTCAAGGCCGTCGGAATCCGTTCTTTGCGAACTAGGCTTCGAGCAGACTAGAATCTGTCGTCACCGACTAAGCTTTGGTCAAGTTCGATCTCTATTGTCCATGTTTGGACAATGATCCCTGGCAAGCCGTCTCAATCAGGCATCAAAACAGTGACTAAGTTGCCACTCTCTAAACCGTTGACACCCATTTAATTAACAAATTGGGCGTTAGAGCATACCAAAAATTGTTGGCATAGGTCGAAACCGACTAAACTTTGGTTAGAATAAGATTCTGGGTGTGTAAGTCTGACTTGGGGGTCCTGACTTACTTAGCTCGCATATAAAATTTTGGGCATGTAAATCCAACTTGGGGTCCTGACTTACTTAACTCGCTTGTAAGATTTCTGGCATGAAAGTCTGACTTGGGAGTCCTAACTTACTTAACTCACCTGTAAGATTCTGAGCGTGTAAGTCTGACTTGGGGGTCCTGACTTACTTAATTCGCCTATAAGATTTTGGCCGTGTAAATCTAACTTGGGGGTCCTGACTTTCTTAACTCGCATGTAAGATTATAGGCGTGTAACTTACTTAACTCGCGTGTAAGATTTTGGGCGCGTTAGTCTGACTTGGGGGTCCTGACTTACTTAACCCGTCTGGCGATCTGATTTCAGTGTCTGATCAATTGATCGGACTAATAATACATTGACCGACTACTGAATAACAACAGAATAATAGTAGAGTTGATGCCTTGGGTAATAATATTATGTAGGTGCGCTTCTTATTCTGTGGGCGCTCAGGGTCTTTGTTGTTTGTTCTTTTGAGAGTTTTGGGTCAGATCTGGGAGGGCATAAACTTGGGCCCATTAGTTGATGGGCTCATTTAGAAAAAAAATTTGTGGACCACTATGCCAGGGATTCGCTGCATTCTGCGAGACGGTTCAGTGTCGATTACTCTCCCAGTTAATGAGGTTACCTGCAAGGTCATTAATTCAAAAGATGTGGACTTGTGCAGTTTCTATTAGAACTATCATTTTCCCAATTTCCCGTACGACATTTATCGATGAAGTAACTGCTTGTAGAAGCCTCTTCATAAACCATTTCGCCTATATATGGGTTGCATCTCCTGTGTTCAAGCACTGCAATGAAAATAGTAGAGCATGCTAATCAAATGCATTTTACCAGAGAGTTTGTTTTAGGTTTTCCAAAGGTTGAAGGAAAATCTCCTCTACTGAAGTGTTTGAATGTTCTGACATTTGCACTAATGAGTCTTGATAAGACTTGTTGTTATGCGATGTCGCCTAATCTGGGTGGTACTGGATTGATCTCATGAGATCTTGTAATATCTTCTTACATCGCGAAGAAGAATTATGGACTTCCTCTTGGGGGCCAGGTTTGTCTTCCATCTTCCTGTGCTCGAGCACTCTCTCATTCGTTTACTTCTATCGAGGGATGGTCCTCGCAACTAGTTTATGGTTGATGGGCGCGTTGGAGGTCATGATTCTCATTTTTGGGGTGGCACGTCTTCCTCACCGCATGCATTACACTTCTAAGAGTCGCGCTCGCTTGGTGGCACTGTGAAACCTCGATTGTCCCCTTGTCCGGGGACTTTTTGCCAGCTTTCTGTTACTTTCTTTTGTTCTTCATCATGTGGTAGATTGAATCGAGTTTCATTTTCGAATCTTTTTGTGGGGCATTCGACGAAGCTATGAATTGAGTGCATTCCTTCACCTTCTGCTCCGGACGTTTTACTTTCACCACCTTCTCTTCTGGAGTCAAATTAGTAGATTAGAGTCTCTACTCTTATTTTAGCAGATAGATGCTTGCATCAGACTTAGATACTTGTAGTATATAAACTGATGCACTAGTTGGTCAGCAAGCTTTGTAATAAATCTCATTGCAATCAATAAAATCTGTTTATTTCTGGAATGTGTCCTGTACGAACAACTATTCTACACTGAAATGAAAAACAAAAAACAAGAAATGAAATCAAAGCAACAAATAATTTAACTCCGAGCGGAGACTAAGCTAATCTGGCCCTGAAGGAGGCGCAAATGGTCCTGGCTCGGATTACATGGTCCCTCTAGCAAAGTTTTTTTTAAAGCTAACGAAGTTACTGAATAGTGGACTTCATGTTGGTGGGCAGTTCATTGCTGATTAACAGCTCTTGGAGTTGGTACCCGTTTGTTGGAGTTGGTACCCGTTTGCTAAAGTATTGTTATTTAGCTCATCGATAGTCTAGATTGCCTCGCTAGCTTTGACTTCTAGATCTCCGCATAGTTGCTCTTTGGTTATTTGAGCTACTTCGCCCTCATATAGTAATCCACATCTTTTGTCTAGGCCCGATGCCTGACATGTTAGTATTGTGTGCCCAAGTTGTAACTGGCAATAGTTCAACTATTTTAGGGCTACATAATGGTAGTCTTTTGCAACTGGCTGATCTCTTCGAATAGTCCCTTGAGCATGGTTGGTTGTATGTTTTATGCATTGGTGCATGGTGGATACCACTGCTTTCATATGATTTAGTTAAGGCCTTTCCAAAATGATGTTGTAGATTGACGGGGCGTCGGCTACAATGAACTCTAGGACAAGGTACTTCCGTAGTTGTGGCTCTCCTGCCACCACCATTAGATTGATATTCCCGATGGGAAAGCATTTGGCAAGCGTTAGGTCCTTCTCCCGTAGTTGCATGTTGTGAAATGCATTGAAGAACATGACATTTAGTGAGCTTCAAGTGTCCACCAAAACTCTTTTTATCTCCCACTTAATGATAAGGACGGAGATGACCAAGGCTTCATTGTGAGGAGAATGTACCCTCTGGAAATCCCTCACTGTAAATGTCAATGATAGGATCGAGCTGTGAACTCACGCGTGTTGTCCTCATACTAAGATGGTGTATGCATCTCAGTCAGTGTCCTCTTACGAGACTTGTTTGATTGCTCTCCCTTGGGACCAACCCCATGGAGGACATATATGACGTCAGGAGCTTCATTTCAATCTCCTTAACAGTGTCTGCTCTTTTCTTTGCTCGGCCATGCCTCCTGTTCGAGCCTAGGAACTCCTTGAGTTTGCCTTTCCTTATCCAGTACTCGACTTCTCCTCTGAGGTTTTTGCAATTCTCAGTATCATTTTTGCCTTCCATGTGGTAAGCACAATATTTGTTGTTGTCACCCCTAGTTGTTGTCGTGCCTAGCAGGGTCTCCTTGCTGCTTAGGCGACCACTTCAGCTCTTCCCAATCCTTGATGGAATCAAGGATGTCAGATAAACAGGTGTTGAAAAGGCTGACAGACCTGGACTTGACATAATTCGAGACTTTGTCTTGCCTGGGGCGACCTGAGTCGTTTTTGCTGTCTAAGCGCTTCCTCTTGTTATTGTCATTATCATTTTTCTTCTTCCCCTTTTTCCTATCCTTTGGGACAAAGGGTTTCTTTTTTGACTCCGCTTCTCTCTTGGCGGCTAGCATTTCATCTAGGGTGATGTATTTCTAGCCATCTCTGAGCAAGTCCGTCATATTCGTTAGGAGGTTCAGGGTGAGGAAGTCACAGAGTTTTACCTCTTTTCAGACATGAAGTGAAAGTCATGACGGCGGTGTCATCACTATAGCCGTCGATGAGGGTCTGCTGATCATTAAAATAGCTGACGTACTCCCTTAACATCTCGTTTTGTTTTTGCTTTAGGGTCAGCAGATAATGCAGGCCTCTTCTAAGCTGTTGGCTGCCCACGAAGCGTGTAAGCAACACCAATGCCAACGTCCGAAATGAATCAATGGATTTTGGGGGAAGACTGTGGAACCACATCAATGCTGACGTCTTCAGGCTTGCAGGGAATGATCGACAGATTATTGCATCAGACCCTTATTTGAGTGCCATAACGTGCTGGAAGTGGCTCAGGTGATCGGCCGGATCTCCTGTCCTATCGTAAAACTCCAACTTCAGAGGAGTGTATTTTTTGGGCAGTGGTTTGTCAATGAATGGAGGGATCGTGAGACTAAACATCACATCTATTTTTGTGGCCCCATTGCAAAAGGGGTTGTGCGAGACGTGCATGTCAGCTCTGGGCGTTGGATCTCTATTGGTCATGCATATGCCTCTTGTCCATTAAGAAGTTGTTGGGGCCACACGACACTCCTGGACATGCTCTCTAGAACTTTCTAGGGAACGAGCTCTTCGCTACTCACAGTCTCCCTTTGCAGGTGGAAGATTCCGTTGTTTGAGAGCCTTTATAGTGAAGGAGTCCTTGTTCTGCAAAGCCTTTGGTGGCATTATTTGGGAAGTGATCTTGCTATGGAGATCCTTTCCTGATTGGGTAACCTATTTGAGGAGTACGAAAGGCATGATCTAACGACCAGGGTGGCATATCAAAATTATGACAATGTATCCGTATTAGCTGTGCATGTACACTCTATGTGAAAAATGTATGCCAGCAGCACCGCTGATACACTAATTAGTTCAATGACATATTCTTGTTAAGCTTAAGTACGTGATCTAATTATTTGTTAGGGTCTGTCTACAGTGGATGCTGCTTATTGAAATGGCAGTGCCAGGTTTGCTAGACATATGATCACATATGGTTGTAGCATTCAAATCTACGTATGGTTGATCTTGATCAACCACTCAATAACAAGTTTGCTAGACATATGATCACTACTTTCTATGACAACGACACTATTGGAGTCCATGAGCATCGTCTCAATGACTAGGGGTTGTGGGGTTATTGCTGGCAGTAAGGAACTGTGGCGTTATATGGTCGTTGCCTGTAATTGCTATTGGTGTGCTTGCAACTAAGTATCACTTTGGTGGCTATTGAAGCATTAAGGCTTCCATGTCTAAAGTTGCGAGGCTTGTTACTAAATAGTTATGCTCTTCGGTAGTGGATGAACTTCATTTCCTCTTGGTCCCAGTGATGTAGAAGTTGATCTACCACACAAGAGCATAACATATAATGTTTTACAAAAAGCTGCACAAACTTATGCTTGGAATCCCTAGTCTTAAAGATTCGATGTTTCACTGGCGACAAGTTGCACAAACTTAGATCTGGAATTCCTAGTCTTACAAGATTTGAAGTTCATCTACCACACAAATAGCCTTACGGAATTAAAAGCATGGTTTGATATACACTAACACCTCGATTACCTGGTGGAGAGCAATCATAAACCTCAAACCCTACTTTGAACAATACATTATTCAGTGTGAACAATAGCAGAAATAGATATTTCTAGTCAGATATCTCGTTTCCAAAACATATTTAATATCTCTCTTAGAATATAAGGCCTTGTTTCACAATTTTTTGTTAAGAACAAAGGTAATACCGTAATAGTCCAACTTGGGACCACTACACCATATTGGCATTTTTGTAACACCCTCCAAAACAGTATCACTTTTGAAGTGTAACAATTCACCTAACAACTTTACACATTTTCACAAACAAAATGATACAATAATAGTATCACCATGAAGAGTATCATTATAAAAGTGATACTATTCATGGTGATCCAACTTATTGTATCATTTTTTTTGTGTTACTGTTTTTCATTTTTTTGACTAAATTTAGTTTTGATTTGAAATTGTTTGGTGAATTGTAACATCTAAAAAGTGATACTGTTTTGAAAGATGTTACAAAAGTGCAAATTTGGTGTAGTGGACATTGCCTTGGGAAGAAGAATCAGAGACAAGGAAGTTCCAAAAATGATCAAAATGATAGAGTTGCCACAGTTGTTGATGAAGGGAGGTGGGTTGAATAGGGAGATGGGATGATTCAACTGGAGATTCTCTCTGGCTAGCAGTCATACAAAATTTAGTAACGCTCTCCTCTCAGAAGGAAGTGGTTGTCTGCCCTCTCAATTTGGGAGTAATGTGTTTTGGATGAAAGAGGTGCCTCCTAGGGTAAACTTCCGCCAAAATCTTAACAGTTTACAATTTTCCGAGGAGTTTAATGTTAGGCAACCATTGTAGTTTGTATGAAGCTTGTGCGAAGCAGAAGCAAAATCTACTGACCACCTCTTTTTGAGTTGTCACTTACCCAAGCAAGTGGCACAATCTGGTGAGAAGCAAGAAGCCCACCTCCATGTGCTGAGCTATTTTTTCTTGATGATGTCCTAACGGAGGAATGCCACACTTTCCTCAGAAGGAATGTGGCTTTGGGATAGAGTTCTATTAGCTACGATATGGGTTATGCTGAAGGAGCTCATTGCTAGAGTTTTCAAAGGCAAAAAAAGAGATGTGAGTCTATTTGTAGAGATATAAAAGCATTGCTTTGGCATTGCGGTAAATACTTGGGGTATATTGTCTGGTATAGACATTCATGTCTGTATTTAACTTGTTCAAGCTGTGATTAGACGCATATGTGTTTGCTTTGTTTGCTTTTTGGCAATCTTGTGATCATTTTAGGAATTATGAGTGTGGGCTCTTATGCATTTGCACAACTTCAAATAGAAATATTTGTTTGCTCGAGAGTCGAGAGCCTTGTTAGTTCCTCCTTTACCGTGACTTTAACAAATAAATGCCTTCGTAACCACTTTTATTTGTTGATTTTCTTGTTAAAGCAATGCCTACAAATTGCTTTTTGTTCCCACTGGTCAAGGCTAGAATTCTCCTTAGAATGTGTGTTCTTGCTTTTTAGTTCCTGAGATCTTAAACTTCCAAATTTATACTATGTTTCTTAATCTTGAGGACAACAAACTTCATTCAGTGAACTTCCAGGTTGTTTGTGTTGTCAAGGTCAAGGTGATAGTTAAAACGACGCCAACGATTCAATGTGTGTAGCATAATGAAATAGTATTTCAAGTTAAAGAATTACCAGCATTGAGTCAAATTTGATTCTCCCATTCTTTATACCTGTATGTAAGCAATATGACTAGTAAGATGTGGGAAAGTCAATCTTATTTATTGAGTCTGCTCTGATTGATGGACACATTGCAACTGGAGCTTCTGTTTGATTCATGTCCATGTGATGACTCCACTTGGTCTTGCTGAAATGTGAAAATGTAATGGGCTAGCAAGTTTTGAGAGTGTTATTATCTTGGTTGTAATGTGAAATTTTTTTTTTTTAATTTTACTGTGTTTTCTTTGTGTGGTTATTCTTTATTACAAATTCATGGCTAGGCTAGAAAGCTGAGGAATCTTGATGTAGACCTGGTACCATAGCCTGTTCTATTGCCTGTTCAAAATCTGGTCAGTTCCGAGAACACAATTGTTCAACATTTGCGAAACACTGTCTTTTACATCAAGCGCGGTGTGCTGACTGTTATACACATGTATGGACATACCTACTTCTCATCCATTTATGCTTTATGCCTTGTGTGCTCGACGCGCTGTGTAGCAGCCTCTTCCACCCTTCTTGTATGGTAGGATTTGCGTATCCTCGAGTCAGCCCCAAAAGACATGCAAGAACTAGAATAGGCTGTCAGATTCCAGTTTAATTGCTTATAAAAATCTTGATAGAAGTAGAATAGATGCTCCAGGTACAATTCGATAGCCTATAAAGACCTTGATAGACAGACCGGTATAGGACTTAACTATATCCATGTTTGCTTACTCTGAGCATCCACTATAAGTGCTCTCGCTATTAGCTAATTGTTATACATGTTACATGTTATGAGGTCTCAAGGTCCTGGGTCCTGGGTCTTGACCCACAATAAGCAATTAAATTTGGAGAATTTCGGAAGGATTAAATGTATCACCTGCAGAGACCCTGGGTACAGAAGTTGTGCGCTCTTTGAAAGAGTGCCCAACTTTGAAATTTTTTTCAAAGTTTTGGCTTTATTCAAAGTCGGGCACTCTTTCAAAGAGTGTGCACTTGTTTTTATTTGGCTTTATTCCAAAGTACCTTTATGTGCTCTTTGAAAGAGCGCCCACTTATTAGCTTACAGTGGATGATCCGGGACTAAATGTTGAAAAAATTATAAAATATTACAGACCCCAAGGGTCTGTAGCTTACTGCGGATGCTCTGAGAAATCACTTCTCAGGAAAGCGAGGTTGTATGAAATTTTGCTTTTTAATCTCACCTTGGAGTAGAACTTCCGGTTTTCCAAATGCATATTGGGAATTATAATATTTGGGAGGAACAAGAATATGAATTTGATGCTTGCAGAAATGGGAAGATCGTGAATACCATGTTCAACTTTGTTTTTCGTTCTCATTTCATTTCCCGTACCTGTTGAACAGTTCATTTGGATGGCTGTCCTTTGATTAATTGTTTCCAGAGGTTTGTTCTTAGGGCCTAATGTTTTCTTGTGAATCCAGTTTTCTGCGATCAAATTAGAATTACTTAGTTGTAGGGATGACAGTGAGGCGGATTTTCAAGGATATCCGCCCCACCCAATCCGTTTGGGGCGGTTTTGGATATGACTGAATGGGTTTTTGGGTGGTTTCGGGTATGCAAAAAATATCCGTTCATTATTCGGGGCGGATACGGATTTGGCCATATCCGCCCCGCGGATATCCGTTTATTATGTAACATTACAACAATACCCTTCCCCTATATAAAGTGATTAAACCCATCCCTCCTTCACACCCGCCTCTCCCTCTCTTGCCTCTCACACAGAGAAGTCTCTGTCTCCAGAGCGATCTCCTCCCTCTCGCCCAGTCGCCCTCCCTCACACCGCCCTCCCTGCGCTCCCTCACACCACACACGGTCGCCCTTCCTCACACTGCCCTCCCTGCTCCCTCCAGTCGCTCTTCCTCACACCGCCCTCCCTGCTCCTTCACACCGCAGTGACCGCACACAGTCGCCCTTCCTCACACCGCCCTCCCTGCTCCCTCACACCGCACACCACCACCTCGCACACCACCACCTCGCCTAATCGCCCTCCCTGCTCCCTCACACCGCCGTCACCGTGAGAGATCTGCCTCCCTCACAGAGAGATCTCTATTCGAAAGACAAGGATTTGAAGCTTGGGGATCGATTTGATCTGGATCGATTTGAAGCTTGGAGATCAAGATCAGATCTGGATCGATTTGAAGCTGATCGATTTGATCTGGATCGATTTGAAGCTTGGAGATCAAGATCTGAACTAAACTCCATTGAATTAAGAGAGTCCATAAGATATAGTCTGTGTTGAGAGCAATGATCCCTTGGCGAGTCGTCATCATCAGTGGACCATCACTGACTAAACTCCCACTTTCTTAACCGTCGTGACCTGCGCGAAGCAGATTAGGCTTTGACCACCAGAAACCGTTGTCATCAATCGTGAACTGATTGAACTTACCTGGCAAGTTCGGTGATCATTGTCTATGTTGAGAGTAATGATCCCTTGGCGAGTCATCGTCATCAGTGGACCAGCGCTGACTAGACTCCTCCTTCCTTAGCCGTCATGATCCGTGAGAAGTGGATAGGGCTTTGGGCTAATATTGGAGTATGGTCATAGACGGGCTGGTTGAGGGTTGTAACGGACAGCAGTGGAAATTTTGGTAAAACCAAAATATTTTATTGATAATATTTTTTGAGGTGCTTTACATTCCATGGTCGTTTTAGCTTGTCGCCATCTGCTACTTCCAGCCAGTACGTTCTCGGCCTATTGACCTTGACAACTCAATAAGGTCCTTCCCAGTTCAGATTTAGCTTTCCCTCTCTGACTTCTTTGGTGTTTTGTTGGGTCTTCCTGAGTACTCAATCTCCCACCTTGAATTCGCATGGTTTGACCTTCTCGTTGTAGTATTGCGCCATCCGTTGTTGGTAGGCGGCTTGACCTTGAATTCTCATGGCTTGACCTTCTCATTTTTTTCATCGAGGAGGTCTAGTCCCACGTGCAAGGCTTCGTTGTTTCCATCTAGTCTGAACTCTTATGTTTGGAAGGTTGACACCTCGAGTTCTACCGAAGCCATTGCTTCTGATCCGTATGCTAGGGCGAAGGGTGTCTCTCCGATAATGGCTCTTTTGGTTGTTCGGTATGCTCAGATTCCTGGTAGCTCTGAACCCATTTTCCTTTGGTTGCATCGAGCTTTCTTTTAATGACTTCTAGGATTGTCCGGTTGGTAACTTTCGCTTGGCCATTGGCCTGGGTGTGTCCTGGTAAAAAGTGGTGTTTGATACCCAGCCTCTCGCAAAGTTCCTTGACCTGCTTGCTACCTTCGAAATGTGTTCCGTTGCACTAACCCTTACTTTGGGGATGGCAAATCTGGCAGACGATTGTGGCCCATATTAATTTATTGATCTGGACCTGCACAAATTTTATAGGGGCTCGACCTCAAGCCACTTTG
This sequence comes from Berberis thunbergii, assembly GCA_003290165.1. Lineage (NCBI taxonomy): Eukaryota > Viridiplantae > Streptophyta > Magnoliopsida > Ranunculales > Berberidaceae > Berberis > Berberis thunbergii. The sequence goes on along the minus strand of QNQO01004134.1, from coordinate 3,512 downwards.
TGAAGTAGATGATGGCCACAAGAAGGAATTTTTTACTAGCCAATGCCGAGAGCGGCCAGACGATGTCCAATCCTCATTGCGCGAATGACCATGGACTAGTCATTGGAGTCAGTGGCTGGGTCGACATATGGGTATATGACGCGAACCTCTAGCACATGTTGCACTTGCGGACGATATCTTTGGTGTCTCGTTGCATGGTTGGCCAATAGTATCCTAGAGTCAGGGCTTTATGGCCGGGGGTTCTCCCGCCTGGATGATTCTCGCATATACCGCTATGGATTGTTTTCAAGACTTGGTCTACCTCTAAAGGCGACAAACATCGGAGCAGGGGCCCAGCCGCCAATCTCCTGTATAACTTGTCATTTAGGAGAGTGTACCTTGCTGCTATATTTTTAAGTGTTCTTGTTTCAACCTTCTCGGTCGGTAGGGCCCCGGTTGCTATAATTATAGTATCAGAGTCATCCAATTTGGTTTCATTTTTGTAGCACATATGTCTTTACGTTCCTTTTCATCAATGCATGATTGTTTTTTATGTTCCATAAGGCCGCTTGAGACTTTGTCATAGGTCGAGGCTTCTTTGGCTAGTTCGTCGGCTATTTTGTTTTCATCTCTGGGGCACTGTTCACAACTTTTGAACCTGCCTATTATGCCAAATACCTTGTCGCGGTAGGCTATCATGTGGAGATCCTTACTGTTGAAATCCCCTTTGACCTAGTTGAATACCAACCTTGAGTCGTTGTAAGCTATCAGGTAATCTATATTGATCCCTAATGCTAGCTTTAGGGCGGATAGAAGGGCTTCGTACTCGACCTTATTGTTTGAAGGGGGGAAGATGAACCTGACTAATTTTTCAAGGGTGAAGCCGCTGGGGGAGCGGAGTGTGATCCCTTCTCCGCTCGCCTTTCCAATCGAGGATCCGTCACAACGCAATATCCATGTTTGGGCATCCAAGTCCAAGGGTTGGTTGTTTAACTCCGGTTCTCGTCCGCCGGTGAACTCAACAATGAAGTCTGCCAGTGCTTGGGCTTTGATGGCGGTTCTTGTAGCATAGTTTATGTCAAACTGTCCGAGCTCCACTGACCATTTTCACCATCCTTTCTAATAGCTCGAGTTTATGTAGTACTGAGTGGAGTGGATGCTTTGTCAAGACCGTTATGGAGTGGGCTTGAAAATATGGCCTCAATTTTCTGGAGGATAAGACCAGTGCCAGAGCCAACTTTTCCAGATCTGGATAGTGTGTCTCCGTTGCCACGAAGGTGAAATGGTCTTCGAGTCCCTCGGTCGTCTCGTACGAGGGTTGAAATGCCAGCGTGTTCAGAAACAGACAAGTACAGGTAAAGTGTTTCTCCTATCGCTGGCTTCGAGAGTAGCTCGGGACTCCCCATGTATGTTTTTAGAATTTGAAAGGCTTGTTTGCATTCTTCGTTCCATGAGAACCCTTTGCCTCCCCCTAGTATCTTAAAAAAAGGCAAGCATTTGTCGGAAGAGTTGTATATAAATCTGTTGAGTGCTGCTACCAATCAGGCTCTGAACGTCTCTGATGTTGGCTGGGGCTTTCATGTTGAGAAGGTCCTAAATCAGTTTTGGATCGACTTCGATTCCCCTTTTGTTTACTATATAGCACATTAATTTTCCAGACTCAACTCTGAACGTGCATTTTTGTGGGTTGAGCTTCATTTGGTATTTGCTGAGTTGGTTGAATGCTTCAGCGAGGTCGTGCACATGGTCAGGGCTATGGAGACTTTTGACCAGCATGTCGTCTATGAAGACCTCCATGTTTCTGCCGATTTGTTCTTTGAACATCCGGTTAACCAGTCGTTGGTATGTAGCGCTTACATTCTTTAAGCCAAATGACATCATTTTATAGCAGTATATCCCCTTTCTGTTACAAAAAAGGTTTTCTCTTGATCAAGGGGTTGCATCAATATTTGATTATAGCTTGAATAGGCATCTATGAAGCTGAGTATGATGTGCTCTGAAGTGACATCCACGATCTAATTGATGCGGGGAGTGGGAAGCTATCATTTGGGCAGGCTTTGTTTAGGTCAGTGTAATATACGCACACTCTCCATTTTCCATTTTTATTTTTCACGAGAACAATGTTTGCCAGCCAGTCGGGATATCATGTTTCCTTGATCATGCCCGCGTTGAGTAAACGTTGTACCTCTTCGTTTATGATAGCGTTTCTTTCGGGCGCCACGAGTTTTTTCTTCTGCCTTGCCGTTTTCTTTGAGGGGTCTGCCTCGAGGTGATGAGTGTCAAACTAATGCAGTCATTTTCCATTCCATGCTTTGACCTTGACCTGCACAAGGAATGCACGTGAGTTATGAATCACCGTTTTAGTGGTCGATGATACTTCGATGCTAAAGTCAGACAGGGATTTGAGGAAGGTGTAATGTTGTAAACAGGAAATTTGTAGTGTACCTTAGCTTACCAACTTCATGTCTTATTTATAGTGTAGAAGTCCTAGTTCGTCCAGACCATCTATGGCGTAGTTTAGAGAAGAAGATCTATGTGGAGATTCTTTTCTAACTAGGAGTCGTGCTATGGAGGGAAGTTTCTCTATTAGTCATGTGCTCCTAGATACGCGGGAGATAGTTTCCATTCCGAGAATATTCTATAGGTAGAAATCTCTATATATGACACGTACTCTGAAATTTACATCCTAGTTGGAAGCAATGAGTCGTTGTACTTGCCCGTCCGAAGCTGATCCTCGAGATACTTGCCTTAACAGGGCTCAAGGGTAATGAGGATAGCTGTGAGACACGTGGGCCTAGCAGGCTGTAAGAATTCGGGTCCATTTGGCAGACTGCATTGGGCAGATTTAGAACTGCTTGGCCCGAATAAGTGTTGCGCTAACGCTAGAGCTCCTCTTTCCTCGAGATCATCATGACACGAGTACGATGCAGAGTTGGGACCACCTTTGGTGTATCATCAATATATATATATATCATTTTAGCTACGGGCAACAAATTTTTTGGCTCCACCCCTGGTGCGATACTCACTAATCCAACCATGAAATCTATGGGTTTCTTGTGTGCCCAAATGTTGTAATATCCTTAAATGCTTTCATATGAAGGTAACAAAACCACAATTAGGAGGAAGTAAAATAGGTGCACAAAAAGCTCAGAACCTTCGACCATTTAATACCAAAAGTTATGTACATCCCACTCTTTCCTATTGACCACATTTATTCTTTAGCAAATACATCATTTACCAAGTTAAAAATGCAGTTATAACATATGAACATATTATAACAATTCCATTGAATTAAGAGAGTTCATAAGATATGGTTCATAATATTTCTAGTGTTCGTTAGGGCTTCGCCCATTAAAATAGTAGAAATAATCAAATAATTTATTCACTTTTGACACTCATTTCGGCAGTCGATTCCACATGTGATGCTTTGGTCACCCCCGCACTTTTTGAGACATCTGTTAAGGCATGTAGGGTGATAACTCATAAAACCAGAGGTAGGCCCCTTGGGGTGTTTCATAGATTGTGCGTCAATC
>QNQO01004133.1:0-34341 GCA_003290165.1 Berberis thunbergii | reverse complement strand
AATACAAGGTTGAGTGATCAAATGACCGTTTGAATCCTAAATTTGCGTGGCACCATAATAACAAAAATGGAAAAATTTTAACAAACAAAACAAGTCCGGTTGTGCTTAACGAAGAAGGAAAACTCGTTTGTACGTTTTAAGCTCAATTGGAGGCCAATTTGGTGCAATCCAAGAATACAAAGATTTGAGTGACCAAATGACCTGCTTTGATCTAACCTCGCGTGACCATAATACCAACAAATGAACATGTTTGACTCAACAAACAAGTTCGGTTGTACTTAACGTAGAAGGAAAACTCGTTTGTACGTTGCAGGCTCAATTGGAGGCCAATTTGTTGCAATCCGAGAATACAAGGATTTCAGTGACCAAATGACTCCGTTTGAATCCTAACCTCATGTGGCACCATAATAACGACAAATGGAACATGTTTGACTCAACAAACAGTCGGTTGTGCTTAACGAAGAAGGAAAACTCGTTTGTACGTTTTAGGCTCAATTGGAGGCCAATTTGGGTGCAATCCGAGAATACAAGGATTTGAGTGACCAAATGACCTCCGTTTGATCCTAACCTCATGTGGCACATTAATAATGACAAATGGAACATGTTTGAAAACAAACAAATTCGGTTGTCTTAACGAAGAAGGAAAACTTGTTTGTACGTTGTAGGCTCAATTGGAGGCCAATTTGGGTGCAATCCGAGAATACAAGGATTTCAGTGACCAAATGACCTCCGTTTGAATCCTAACCTCATGGCACCATAATAACGACAAATGATTATGTTTGACTCAAAAAACATGTTCGGTTTGCTTAACGAAGAAGGAAAACTCGTTTGTACGTTGTGGCTTAATTAGGCCAATTTGGGTGCAATCCAAGAATACAAGGATTTGAGTGACCAAATGACTCCTTTGAATCCTAACCTTGTGTGCACCATAATTACGACAAATGGAACATGTTTGACTCAACAACAAGTTCGGTTGTGCTTAACGAAGAAGGAAAACTTGTTTGTTTGTTTTGCTCAATTGGAGGCCAATTTGGGTGCAATCCGAGAATACAAGGATTTGAGTGACCAAATGACCTCCGTTTGAATCCTAAATTTGCGTGGACCATAATAACGACAAATGATTATGTTTGACTCAAAAAAAGTTCTTGTGCTTAACGAAGAAGGAAAACGTTTGTACGTTGTGGTCAATTAGGCCAATTTGGGTGCAATCCAGAATACAAGGATTTGAGTGACCAAATGACCTCCTTTGAATCCTAACCTTGTGTGCACCATAATACGAAAATGGAACATGTTTGACTCAACAACAAGTTCGGTTGTGCTTAACGAAGAAGGAAAACTTGTTTGTTGTTTGGCTCAATTGGAGGCCAATTTGGTGCAATCCGAGAATACAAGGATTTGAGTGACCAAATGACCTCCGTTTGAATCCTAAATTGCGTGGACCATAATAACAAAATGGAACATGTTTACACAACAAACAAGTCGGTTGTGCTTAACGAAGAAGGAAAACTTGTTTGTACGTTTAGCTCAATTGGAGGCCAATTTGGGTGCAATCCAGAATACAAGGATTTGAGTGACCAAATGACCTCCGTTTGAATCCTAACCGCGTGGCACCATAATACAACAAAAACATGTTTGACTCAACAAACAAGTTCGGTTGTGCTTAACGAAGAAGGAAAACTCGTTTGTACGTTGTTGGCTCAATTGGAGGCCAATTTGGGTGCAATCCGAGAATACAAGGATTTGAGTGACCAAATGACCTCCGTTTGAATCCTAACCTCATGTGGCACCATAATATGACAAATGAACATGTTTGACTCAACAAACAAGTTCGGTTGTGCTTAACGAAGAAGGAAAACTTGTTTGTACGTTGTAGGCTCAATTGGAGGCCAATTTGGGTGCAATCCGAGAATACAAGGATTTGAGTGACCAAATGACCTCCGTTTGAATACCTAACTTCACGTGGCACCATAATAACGACAAAATAGATTATGTTTGACTCAAAAAACATGTTCCTTTGTGCTTAACGAAGACAGGAAAACTCAGTTTTGTACGTTGTGGGCTTAATTCTAGTCGAATTTGGGTGGCAATCCAAGAATAAAGGATTTGAGTGACCAAATGACTTCCATTTGAATCCTATCCTAACCTTGTGTTGCACCATAATTACGGGAAATGGAACATGTTTGACTCAACAACGAAGTTCGGTTGTGCTTAACGAAGAAGGAAAACTTGTTTGTTGTTTTCTGCTCACTTGGGAGGCCATTTGGGTGGCAAATCGCGAGAATACAAGGATTTGAGTCGACCAAATGACCCCCGTTTGAATCCTCCAATTTGCGTGGCACCATATAACAAAATGGAACATTTTTAACACAAACAAACAAGTCCGGTTGTGCTCAACTGAGAAGGAAAAACTCGTTTGGTACGTTTAGGCTTAAATTGGAGGCCAATTTGGGTGCAATCCAGTATTACAAGATTTGAGTGACCAATGACCTCCTTTTTGGATCCTAACCTCGCGATCAACCATAATACCAACAAACGGAAATGTTTGACTCAACAAACAAGTTCGGTTGTACTAACATAGAAGGAAAACTCGTTTGTACGTTGTAGGCTCAATTGGAGGCCAATTGGGTGCAATCCGAGAACAAGGATTTGAGTGACCAAATGACCTCCGTTTGAATCTAACCTCATGGTGGCACCATAATATGACAAATGAAATGTTTGACAAATCAAACAAGTTCGGTTGTGCTTAACGAAGAAGGAAAACTGTTTGTACGTTTTAGGCTCATTGGAGGCCAATTTGGTGCAATCCGAGAATACAAGGATTGAGTGACCAAATGACCTCGTTTGAATCTCACCTCACGTGGCACCATAATAACGACAAATGGATTATGTTTTGACTCAAAAAACACTGTTCATTTGTGCTTAACGAAGAAGGAAAACTAGTTTGTACGTTGTAGGACTTAATTCTAGTCGAATTTGGGTGCAATCCAAGAATACAAGGATTTGAGTGACCAAATGACCTCCGTTTGAATCCTAACCTTGTGTTGCACCATAATTACGAGAAATGGAACATGTTTGACTCAACAACAAGTTCGGTTGTGCTTAACGAAGAAGGAAAACTTGTTTGTTTGTTTTTGCTCAATTGGAGGCCAATTTGGGTGCAATCCGAGAATACAAGGATTTGAGTGACAAATGACCTCCGTTTGAATCCTAAATTTGCGTGGAACCATAATAACAAAAATGGAACATTTTTAACACAACAAACAAGTCCGGTTGTGCTTAACGAAGAAGGAAAACTTGTTTGTACGTTTTAAGCTAATTAGAGGCCAATTTGGGTGTAATCCAAGAATACAAGATTTGAGTGACCAAATGACCTCCTTTGGATCCTAACCTCGCGTGACACATAATACCACAAACAAATGTTTGACTCAACAAACAAGTTCGGTTGTACTTAACGTAGAAGGAAAACTCGTTTGTACGTTGTTGGCTCAATTGGAGGCCAATTTGGTGCAATCCGAGAATACAAGGATTTGTGACCAAATGACCTCCGTTTGAATCCTAACCTCATGTGGCACCATAATATGACAAATGCAACATGTTTGACTCAACAAACAAGTCGGTTGTGCTTAACGAAGAAGGAAAACTTGTTTGTACGTTGTAGGCTCAATTGGAGGCCAATTTGGGTGCAATCCGAGAATACAAGGATTTGAGTGACCAAATGACCTCCGTTTGAATCCTAACCTCGCGTGGCACCATAATAACGACAAATGATTATGTTTGACTCAAAAACATGTTCATTTGTGCTTAACGAAGAAGGAAAACTAGTTTGTACGTTGTGGGCTTAATTCTAGTCGAATTTGGGTGCAATCCAAGAATACAAGGATTTGAGTGACCAAATGACTTCCATTTGAATCCTAACCTTGTGTTGCACCATAATACGAGAAATGGAACATGTTTGACTCAACAACGAAGTTCGGTTGTGCTTAACGAAGTAAGGAAAACTTGTTTGTTTGTTTTCTGCTCAATTGGAGGCCAATTTGGGTGCAATCCGAGAATACAAGGATTTGAGTTGATCAAATGACCTCCGTTTGAATCCTAAATTTGCGTGGCACCATAATAACAACAAATGGAACATTTTTAACACAACAAACAAGTCCGGTTGTGCTTAACGAAGAAGGAAAACTCGTTTGTACGTTTTAAGCTCAATTGGAGGCAATTTGGGTGCAATCCAAGAATACAAGGATTTGAGTGACCAAATGACCTCCTTTTGGATCCTAACCTCGCGTGACACCATAATACCAACAAACGGAACATGTTTGACTCAACAAACAAGTTCGGTTGTACTTAAACGTAGAAGGAAAACTCGTTTGTACGTTGTAGGCTCAATTGGAGGCCAATTTCGGTGCAATCCGAGAATACAAGGATTTGAGTGACCAAATGACCTCCGTTTGAATCCTAACCTCATGTGGCACCATAATATGACAAATGCAATGTTTGACTCAACAAACAAGCTCGGTTGTGCTTAACGAAGAAGGAAAACTCGTTTGTACGTTTAGGCTCAATTGGAGGCCAATTTGGGTGCAATCCGAGAATACAAGGATTTGAGTGACCAAATGACCTCCGTTTGAATCCTAACCTCACTGGACCATAATAACGACAAATGTATTATGTTTTACTCAAAAAACATGTTCCTTTGTGCTTAACGAAGAAGGAAAACTCGTTTGTACGTTGTGGCTTAATTGTAGTCGAATTTGGGTGCAATCCAAGAATACAAGGATTTGAGTGACCAAATGACCTCCGTTTGAATCCTAACCTCATGTGGCACCATAAAAACAAAATGGAACATGTTTGACTCAACAAACAAGTTCGGTTGTGCTTAACGAAGAAGGAAAACTCGTTTGTACGTTTTAGGTCAATTGGAGGCCAATTTGGGTGCAATCGAAAATACAAGGATTTGAGTGACAAATGACCTCCGTTTGAAATCCTAAATTGCGGGCACATAATACAAAAATGGAACATTTTGACCAACAAACAAGTCAGTTGTGCTTAACGAAGAAGGAAAACTGTTTGTACGTTTTAGGCTTAATTGGAGGCAATTTGGTGCAATCCGAGAATACAGGATTTGAGTGACCAAATGACCTCCGTTTGATCCAACCCGTGCACCATAATACGACAAATGGAACATGTTTAACTCACAAACAAGTTCGGTTGTGCTTAACAAGAAGGAAAACTCGTTTGTACGTTTTAGGCTCAATTGGAGGCCAATTTGGTGCAATAAGAATACAAGGATTTGAGTGACCAAATGACCTCCGTTTTAATCCTAACCTCATGTGAAACATAATACGAAAATGGAATGTTTTACTCAAACAAACAAGTTCGGTTGTACTTAACATAGAAGGAAAACTCGTTTTTACGATTGTAGCTCATTGGAGGTCAATTTGGGTGCAATCCGAGAATACAAGGATTCGAGTGACCAAATGACCTCCGTTTGTATCCTAACCTCATGTGGCACAATAATAATGACAAATGGAACATGTTTGACAAAACAAACAATTTCGGTTGTGCTTAACGAAAAAGGAAAACTTGTTTGTACGGTTTAAGGCTCAATTGGAGGCCAATTTGGGTGCAATCCGAGAATATAAGGATTTGAGTGACCAAAATGACCTCCGTTTGAATCCTAACCTCAACGTGGCACCGATAATAACGACAAATAGATTATTGTTTGACTCAAAAAACATGTTCATTTGTGCTTAACGAAGAAGGAACTAGTTTGTACGTTGTGGGCTTAATTCTAGTTGAATTTGGGTGCAATCCAAGAATACAAGGATTTTGAGTGACCAAATGACTTCCATTTGAATCCTAACCTTGTGTTGCACCATAATAACGAGAAAATGGAACATGTTTTGACTCAACAACGAAGTTTCGGTTGTGCTTAACGAAGAAGGAAAACTTGTTTGTTTGTTTTCTGCTCAATTGAGGCCAATTTGGGTGCAATCCGAGAATACAAGGGATTGAGTGATCAAATGACCTCCGTTTGAATCCTAAATTTGCATGGCAACCCATAATAACACAAATGGCAACATTTTGAACACAACAAACAAGTCCGGTTGTGCTTAACGAAAAAGGAAAACTCGTTTGTACGATTTTAAGCCTCAATTGGCAGGACAATTTGGGTGCAATCCAAGAATACAAAGATTTGAGTGACCCAAATGACCTACTTTGGATTCTAACCTCGCGTGGAACACATAATACCAACAAATGACATGTTTGACTCAACAAACAAGTTCGGTTGTACTTAACGTAAGAAAGGAAAACTCGTTGTACGTTCAGGCTCAAATTGGAGCCATTCCGTTGCAAATCCGAGAATACAAGGTTTCAGTGACCAAATAACCTCCGTTTGAATCCTAACCTCACGTGGCACCATTAATAACGACAAATGGAACATGTTTGACCAAACAAACAAGCTCGGATTGTGCTTAACGAAGAAGGAAACTTGTTTGTACGTTGTAGGCTCAATTGGAGGCCAATTTGGGTGCAATCCAAGAATACAAGGATTTGAGTGACCAAATGACCTCCTTTGGATCCTAACCTTGTGTGGCACCATAATACAATAAACGGAACTTGTTTGACTCGACAAACAAGTTCGGTTGTACTTAACATAGAAGGAAAACTCGTTTGTACGTTGTAGGCTCAATTGGATGCCAATTTGGGAGCAATCCGAGAATACAAGGATTCGAGTGACCAAATGACCTCCGTTTGAACTCCTAACCTCATGTGGCACAATAATAATGACAAATGGAACATGTTTGACAAAAACAAACAATTTCGGTTGTGGCCTTAACGAAGAAGGAAAACCTTGTTTGTACGTTGTAGGCTCAATTGGAGGCCAATTTGGGTGCAATCCGAGAATACAAAGATTTGAGTGACCAAATGACCTCCGTTTGAATCCTAACCTCACGTGGCACCATAATAACGACAAATAGATTATGTTTGACTCAAAAAACATGTTCATTTGTGCTTAAGGAAGAAGGAAAACTAGTTTGTACGTTGTGGGCTTAATTCTATTCGAATTTGGGTGCAATCCAAGAATACAAGGATTTGAGTGACCAAATGACTTCCATTTGAATCCTAACCTTGCATTGCACCATAATAACGAGAAATGGAACATGTTTGACTCAACAACGAAGTTCGGTTGTGCTTAACGAAGAAGGAAACTTGTTTGTTTGTTTCTGCTCAATTGGAGGCCAATTTGGGTGCAATCCGAGAATACAAGGATTTGAGTGATCAAATGACCTCCGTTTGAATCCTAAATTTGCGTGGCACCATAATAACAACAAATGGAACATTTTGAACACAACAAACAAGTCTGGTTGTGCTTAACGAAGAAGGAAAACTCGTTTGTACGTTTTAAGCTCAATTGGAGGCCAATTTGGGTGCAATCCAAGAATACAAAGATTTGAGTGACCAAATGACCTGCTTTTGGATTCTAACCTCGCGTGACACCATAATACCAACAAATGAACATGTTTGACTCAACAAACAAGTTCGGTTGTACTTAACGTAGAAGGAAAACTCGTTTGTACGTTGTAGGCTCAATTGGAGGCCAATTCCGTTGCAATCCGAGAATACAAGGATTTCAGTGACCAAATGACCTCCGTTTGAATCCTAACCTCACGTGGCACCATAATAACGACAAATGAAACATGTTTGACTCAACAAACAAGCTCGGTTGTGGTTAACGAAGAAGGAAAACTCGTTTGTACGTTTTAGGCTCAATTGGAGGCCAATTTGGGTGCAATTCGAGAATACAAGGATTTGTGTGACCAAATGACATCCGTTCGAATCCTACATCGCGTGGCAAGTTCGGTTGTGATTACCGAAGAAGGAAAACTTGTTTGTACGTTTTAGGCTTAATTAGAGGCTAATTTTGGTGCAATCTTAGATACAAGGATTTGCCCAATTTTTTACTAAATGACCTCCGTTTTACTTCAAACCTTGTGTGGCACAATAATAACGACAAATGTAACATGTTTTACTCTACAAACAAGTTTGGTTGTGCTTAACGAAGAAGGAAAAGTCGTTTGTACGTTTTAGGCTCAATTGGAGGCCAATTTGGGTGCAATCCAAGAATACAAGGATTTGAGTGACCAAATGACCTCCTTTGGATCCTAACCTCGTGTGAACACCATAATACCAACAAACGGAACATGTTTGACTCAACAAACAAGTTCGGTTGTACTTAACATAGAAGGAAAACTCGTTTGTACGTTGTAGGCTCAATTGGAGGCCAATTTGGGTGCAATCCGAGAATACAAGGATTTGAGTGACCAAATGACCTCCGTTTGAATCCTAACCTCAATGTGGCACCATAATAATGACAATGGAACATGTTTGACAAAACAAACAAGTTCGGTTGTGCTTAACGAAGAAGGAAAACTTGTTTGTACGTTGTAGGCTCAATTGGAGGCCAATTTGGGTGCAATCCGAGAATACAAGGATTTCAGAGACCAAATGACCTCCGTTTGAATCCTAACCTCACGTGGCACCATAATAACGAAAATAGATTTATGTTTGACTCAAAAAACATGTTCATTTGTGCTTAACGAAGAAGGAAAACTAGTTTGTACGTTGTGGGCTTAATTCTAGTCGAATTTGGGTGCAATCCAAGAATACAAGGATTTGAGTGACCAAATTGACTTCCATTTGAATCCTAACCTTGCGTTGCACCATAATTACGAGAAATGGAACATGTTTGACTCAACAACAAGTTCGGTTGTGCTTAACGAAGAAGGAAAACTTGTTTGTTTGTTTTCTGCTCAATTGGAGGCCAATTTGGGTGCAATCCGAGAATACAAGGGATTTGAGTGATCAAATGACCTCCGTTTGAATCCTAAATTTGCGTGGCACCATAATAACAACAAATGGAAAATTTTAACACAACAAACAAGTCCGGTTGTGCTTAACGAAGAAGGAAACTCGTTTGTACGTTTTAAGCTCAATTGGAGGCCAATTTGGGTGCAATCCAGAATACAAAGATTTGAGTGAACCAAATGACCTCCTTTTGGATTCCTAACCTCACGTGACACCATAATACCAACAAACGAACATGTTTGACTCAACAAAACAAGTTCGGTTGTACTTAACGTAGAAGGAAAAACTCGTTTGTACGTTGCAAGGCTCAATTGGAGGCCAATTTCGGTGCAATCCGAGAATACAAGGATTTCAGTGACCAAATGACCTCCGTTTTGAATCCTAACCTCATGTGGCACCATAATTACGACAAATGCAACATGTTTGACTCAACAAACAAGCTCGGTTGTGCTTAACGAAGAAGGAAAACTCGTTTGTACGTTTTAGGCTCAATTGGAGGCCAATTTGGGTGCAATCCGAGAATACAAGGATTTGAGTTACCAAATGACTTCCGTTGAATTCCTAACCTCAATGTGGCACATTAATAATGACAAATGGAACATGTTTGAAAAAACAAACAAATTCGGTTGTGCTTAACGAAGAAGGAAAACTTGTTTGTACGTTGTAGCGCTCAATTGGAGGCCAATTTGGGTGCAATCCGAGAATACAAGGATTTCAGTGACCAAATGACCTCCGTTTGAATCCTAACCTCACGTGCACCATAATAACGACAAATGAAACATGTTTGACTCAACAAACAACTCGGTAGTGGTTAACGAAGAAGGAAAACTATTTGTAGTTTAGCTCAATTGGACGGCCAATTTGGTGCAATCCAAGAATACAAGGATTTGAGTGACCAAATGACATCCGTTCGAATCCTAACATCGCGTGGCAAGTTAGGTTTTGTGATTACCGAAGAAGGAAAACTTGTTTGTACGTTTAGGCTCATATATGAGGCTAATTTTGGTGCAATCTTATAATACAAGATTTGCCAATTTTTAACTAAAATGACTCCGTTTTAAATCATATGTGGCACAATAAATGACAAATGTAACTGTTTATATAAACAAAACAAGTTCGGTTGTGCTTAACGAAGAAGGAAAAGTTTTGTACGTTTTAGGCTCAATTGGAGGCCAATTTGGGTGCAATCCAAGAATACAAGGATTTGATGACCAAATGACCTCCTTTGATCCTAACCTCGTGATACCATAATCCAAAAACGGACATGTTTGACTCAACGATTTCGGTTGTACTTAACATAGAAGGAAAACTTGTTTGTACGTTGTAGGCTCAATTGGAGGAATTTGGGTGCAATGCGAGAATACAAGGATTTCAGAGACCAAATGACTCCGTTTAAATCCTAACCTACGTGGCACCACAATAAGACAAATAGAACATTATGTTGACTCAAAAAACATGTTTCATTGTGCTTAACGAAGAAGGAAACTAGTTTGTACGTTGTGGGCTTAATTCTAGTCCATTTGGGTGCAATCCAGAATACAAGGATTGAGTGACCAATTGACTTCCATTTAATCCTAATCACGTTGCGCACGCACATAATACGAGAAATGGAACATGTTTGAACTCAACAGAAGTTTCGGTTGTGCTTAAGGAAGAAGGAAAACTGTTTGTTTGTTTTCTGCTCAATTGGAGGCCAATTGGGTGCAATCCGAGAATACAAGGGATTTAAGTGATCAAATGACCTCGTTTGAATCCTAAATTTGCAGTGGCACCAATAATAACAAAAATGGAACATTTTTAACACAACAAACAAGTCCGGTTGTGCTTAACGAAGAAGGAAAACTCGTTTGTACGTTTAAGCTCAATTGGAGGCAATTTGGGTGCAATCCAAGAATACAAAGATTTGAGTGACCAAATGACTTGCTTTTGGATTCTAACCTCGCGTGACACCATAATAATACCAACAAATGAACATGTTTGACTCAAACAAACAAGTTCGGTTGTACTTAACGTAGAAGGAAAACTCGTTTGTACGTTGTAAGGCTCAATTGGAGGCCAATTCCGTTGCAATCCGAGAATACAAGGATTTCAGTGACCAAATGACCTCCGTTTGAATCCTAACTCATGTGGCACCATAATTAACGACAAATGCAAACATGTTTGACTCAACAAAACAAGCCGGTTGTGCTTAACGAAGAAGGAAAACTCGTTTGTACGTTTAGGCTCAATTGGAGGCCAATTTGGGTGCAATCGAGAATAAAGGATTTGAGTTACAAATGACCTCGTTTGATCCTAACATTGGCACATTAATAATGACAAATGAAATGTTTGAAACAAACAATTCAGGTTGTGCTTAACGAATAAGGAAAACTTGTTGTACGTTGTAGGGCTCAATTGGAGGCCATTTGGTGCAATCCAAGAATAAAGATTTGAGTGACCAAATGACCCTTTGGTCTAACCTGCGTGCACCATAATACAAAAATGAACATTTTGATCAACAAACAATTTCGTTGTACTTAACGCAGAAGGAAAACTCGTTTGTACGTTGTGGCTCAATTGGAGGCAATTCGTTGAATCCGAGAAATACAAGGATTTCAGTGACCAAATGACCTCCGTTTGAATCCTAACCTCATGTGGCACATAATAATGACAATGGACATGTTTGAAAAACAAACAATTCGGTTGTGCTTAACGAAGAAGGAAAACTTGTTTGTACGTTGGTAGGCCAATTGGGAAGGGCTAATTTTGGGTGCAATCCAAGAATACAAGGATTTTGATGACCAAAATGACTCCTTTTGGATCCTAACCTCGTGTGGCAATAATACCACACAAACGGAACTTGTTTTGACACTACAAACAAGTTCGGTTTGTACTTAACATAGACGGAAAACTCGTTTGTACGCTGTAGGCTCAATTGGAGGCCAAATTTGGGTGCATCCAAGAATACAAGGATTTTGAGGACAAATGACCTCCTTTTGGATCTAACTCGTTGGCACATAATAACAACAAATGGAACATTTTGAACACAACCAAACAAGTCTGCGTTGTGCTTGACAAGAAGGAAAAACTCGTTTGTACGTTGTAGGCTAATTGGAAGGCATTTGGGAGCAATCCGAGAATACAAGGATTCGAGCTGCCCAAATGGACCTCCGTTTGAATCCTAACCTCATGTGGCACCAATAATAATGACAAATGGAACATGTTTGACAAAACAAACAATTTCGGTTGTGCTTAACGAAGAAGGAAAACTTGTTTGTACGTTGTAGGCTCAATTGGAGGCCAATTTGGGTGCAATCCGAGAATACAAGGATTTGAGTGACCAAATGACCTCCGTTTGAATCCTAACCTCACGTGACACCATAATAACGACAAATAGATTATGTTTGACTCAAAAAACATGTTCATTTGTGCTTAAGGAAGAAGGAAACTAGTTTGTACGTTGTGGGCTTAATTCTATTCGAATTTGGGTGCAATCCAAGAATACAAGGATTTGAGTGACCAAATGACTTCCATTTGAATCCTAACCTTGCATTGCACCATAATAACGAGAAATGGAACATGTTTGACTCAACAACGAAGTTCGGTTGTGCTTAACGAAGAAGGAAAACTTGTTTGTTTGTTTTCTGCTCAATTGGAGGCCAATTTGGGTGCAATCCGAGAATACAAGGATTTGAGTGATCAAATGACCTCCGTTTGAATCCTAAATTTGCGTGGCACCATAATAACAACAAATGGAACATTTTGAACACAACAAACAAGTCTGGTTGTGCTTAACGAAGAAGGAAAACTCGTTTGTACGTTGTAAGGCTCAATTGGAGGCCAATTTGGGTGCAATCCAAGAATACAAAGATTTGAGTGACCAAATGACCTGCTTTTGGATTCTAACCTCGCGTGACACCATAATACCAACAAATGAACATGTTTGACTCAACAAACAAGTTCGGTTGTACTTAACGTAGAAGGAAAACTCGTTTGTACGTTGTAGGCTCAATTGGAGGCCAATTCCGTTGCAATCCGAGAATACAAGGATTTCAGTGACCAAATGACCTCCGTTTGAATCCTAACCTCATGTGGCACATTAATAATGACAAATGGAACATGTTTGAAAAAACAAACAATTCGGTTGTGCTTAACGAAGAAGGAAAACTTGTTTGTACGTTGTAGGCTCAATTGGAGGCCAATTTGGGTGCAATCCAAGAATACAAGGATTTGAGTGACCAAATGACCTCCTTTTGGATCCTAACCTCGTGTGGCACCATATACAACAAACGGAACTTGTTTACTAACAAAACAAGTTCGGTTGTACTTAACATAGAGGAAAACTCGTTTGTACGTTGTAGGTCAATTGGAGCAATTTGGGTGCAATCCAAGAATACAAGGATTTGAGTGACCAAATGACCTCCTTTTGATCCTAACTCGTGTGGCACCATAATAACAACAAATGGAACATTTTGAACACAACAAACAAGTCTGGTTGTGCTTGACGAAGAAGGAAACTCGTTTGTACGTTGTAGGCTCAATTGGAGGCCAATTTGGGAGCAATCCGAGAATACAAGGATTCGAGTGACCAAATGACCTCCGTTTGAATCCTAACCTCATGTGGCACAATAATAATGACAAATGAACATGTTTGACAAAACAAACAATTTCGGTTGTGCTTAACGAAGAAGGAAAACTTGTTTGTACGTTGTAGGCTCAATTGGAGGCCAATTTGGGTGCAATCCGAGAATACAAGGATTTGAGTGACCAAATGACCTCCGTTTGAATCCTAACCTCACGTGGCACCATAATAACGACAAATAGATTATGTTTGACTCAAAAAACATGTTCATTTGTGCTTAAGGAAGAAGGAAACTAGTTTGTACGTTGTGGGCTTAATTCTATTCGAATTTGGGTGCAATCCAAGAATACAAGGATTTGAGTGACCAAATGACTTCCATTTGAATCCTAACCTTGCATTGCACCATAATAACGAGAAATGGAACATGTTTGACTCAACAACGAAGTTCGGTTGTGCTTAACGAAGAAGGAAAACTTGTTTGTTTGTTTTCTGCTCAATTGGAGGCCAATTTGGGTGCAATCCGAGAATACAAGGATTTGAGTGATCAAATGACCTCCGTTTGAATCCTAAATTTGCGTGGCAACATAATAACAACAAATGGAACATTTTGAACACAACAAACAAGTCTGGTTGTGCTTAACGAAGAAGGAAAACTCGTTTGTACGTTTTAAGCTCAATTGGAGGCCAATTTGGGTGCAATCCAAGAATACAAAGATTTGAGTGACCAAATGACCTGCTTTTGGATTCTAACCTCGCGTGACACCATAATACCACAAATGAACATGTTTGACTCAACAAACAAGTTCGGTTGTACTTAACGTAGAAGGAAAACTCGTTTGTACGTTGTAGGCTCAATTGGAGGCCAATTCCGTTGCAATCCGAGAATACAAGGATTTCAGTGACCAAATGACCTCCGTTTGAATCCTAACCTCACGTGCACCATAATAACGACAAATGAAACATGTTTGACTCAACAAACAAGCTCGGTTGTGGTTAACGAAGAAGGAAAACTCGTTTGTACGTTTTAGGCTCAATTGGAGGCCAATTGGGTGCAATTCGAGAATACAAGGATTGTGTGACCAAATGACTCCGTTCGAATCCTAACATCGCGTGGCAAGTTCGGTTGTGATTACGAAGAAGGAAAACTTGTTTGTACGTTTTAGGCTTAATTAGAGGCTAATTTTGGTGCAATCTTAGAATACAAGGATTTGCCATTTTTACAAATGACCTCCGTTTTACTTCAAACCTTGTGTGGCACAATAATAACAAATGGAACATGTTTTACTCTACAAACAAGTTGGTTGTGCTTAACGAAGAAGGAAAATGTTTGTACGTTTTAGGCTCAATTGGAGGCCAATTTGGGTGCAATCCAAGAATACAAGGATTTGAGTGACCAAATGACCTCCTTTTGGATCCTAACCTCGTGTGAACCATAATACAACAAACGAAATGTTTGACTCAACAAACAAGTTCGGTTGTACTTAACATAGAAGGAAAACTGTTTGTACGTTGTAGGCTCAATTGGAGGCCAATTTGGTGCAATCCGAGAATACAAGGATTTGAGGACCAAATGACCTCCGTTTGTATCCTAACTATTGGCACCATAATAAGAAAATGGAAATGTTTGACAAACAAAAAGTTCGGTTGTGCTTAACGAAGAAGGAAAACTTGTTTGTACGTTGTAGGCTCAATTGGAGGCCAATTTGGGAGCAATCCGAGAATACAAGGATTCGAGTGACCAAATGACCTCCGTTTGAATCCTAACCTCATGTGGCACAATAATAATGACAAATGGAACATGTTTGACAAAACAAACAATTTCGGTTGTGCTTAACGAAGAAGGAAAACTTGTTTGTACGTTGTAGGCTCAATTGGAGGCCAATTTGGGTGCAATCCGAGAATACAAGGATTTGAGTGACCAAATGACCTCCGTTTGAATCCTAACCTCACGTGACACCATAATAACGACAAATAGATTATGTTTGACTCAAAAAACATGTTCATTTGTGCTTAAGGAAGAAGGAAACTAGTTTGTACGTTGTGGGCTTAATTCTATTCGAATTTGGGTGCAATCCAAGAATACAAGGATTTGAGTGACCAAATGACTTCCATTTGAATCCTAACCTTGCATTGCACCATAATAACGAGAAATGGAACATGTTTGACTCAACAACGAAGTTCGGTTGTGCTTAACGAAGAAGGAAACTTGTTTGTTTGTTTTCTGCTCAATTGGAGGCCAATTTGGGTGCAATCCGAGAATACAAGGATTTGAGTGATCAAATGACCTCCGTTTGAATCCTAAATTTGCGTGGCAACATAATAACAACAAATGGAACATTTTGAACACAACAAACAAGTCTGGTTGTGCTTAACGAAGAAGGAAAACTCGTTTGTACGTTTTAAGCTCAATTGGAGGCCAATTTGGGTGCAATCCAAGAATACAAAGATTTGAGTGACCAAATGACCTGCTTTTGGATTCTAACCTCGCGTGACACCATAATACCAACAAATGAACATGTTTGACTCAACAAACAAGTTCGGTTGTACTTAACGTAGAAGGAAAACTCGTTTGTACGTTGTAGGCTCAATTGGAGGCCAATTCCGTTGCAATCCGAGAATACAAGGATTTCAGTGACCAAATGACCTCCGTTTGAATCCTAACCTCACGTGGCACCATAATAACGACAAATGAAACATGTTTGACTCAACAAACAAGCTCGGTTGTGGTTAACGAAGAAGGAAAACTCGTTTGTACGTTTTAGGCTCAATTGGAGGCCAATTTGGGTGCAATTCGAGAATACAAGGATTTGTGTGACCAAATGACATCCGTTCGAATCCTAACATCGCGTGGCAAGTTCGGTTGTGATTACCGAAGAAGGAAAACTTGTTTGTACGTTTTAGGCTTAATTAGAGGCTAATTTTGGTGCAATCTTAGAATACAAGGATTTGCCCAATTTTTTACTAAATGACCTCCGTTTTACTTCAAACCTTGTGTGGCACAATAATAACGACAAATGTAACATGTTTTACTCTACAAACAAGTTTGGTTGTGCTTAACGAAGAAGGAAAAGTCGTTTGTACGTTTTAGGCTCAATTGGAGGCCAATTTGGGTGCAATCCAAGAATACAAGGATTTGAGTGACCAAATGACCTCCTTTTGGATCCTAACCTCGTGTGAAACCATAATACCAACAAACGGAACATGTTTGACTCAACAAACAAGTTCGGTTGTACTTAACATAGAAGGAAAACTTGTTTGTACGTTGTAGGCTCAATTGGAGGCCAATTTGGGTGCAATCCGAGAATACAAGGATTTGAGGGACCAAATGACCTCCGTTTGTATCCTAACCTCATATGGCACCATAATAATGACAAATGGAAAATGTTTGACAAAACAAAAAAGTTCGGTTGTGCTTAACGAAGAAGGAAAACTTGTTTGTACGTTGTAGGCTCAATTGGAGGCCAATTTGGGTGCAATGCGAGAATACAAGGATTTCAGAGACCAAATGACCTCCGTTTGAATCCTAACCTCACGTGGCACCACAATAACGACAAATAGATTATGTTTGACTCAAAAAACATGTTCATTTATGCTTAACGAAGAAGGAAAACTAGTTTGTACGTTGTGGGCTTAATTCTAGTCGAATTTGGGTGCAATCCAAGAATACAAGGATTTGAGTGACCAATTGACTTCCATTTGAATCCTAACCTTGCGTTGCACCATATTTATGAGAAATGGAACATGTTTGACTCAACAACGAAGTTCGGTTGTGCTTAACGAAGAAGGAAAACTTGTTTGTTTGTTTTCTGCTCAATTGGAGGCCAATATGGGTGCAATCCGAGAATACAAGGGTTTGAGTGATCAAATGACCTCCGTTTGAATCCTAAATTTGCGTGGCACCATAATAACAAAAATGGAAAATTTTAACACAACAAACAAGTCCGGTTGTGCTTAACGAAGAAGGAAAACTCGTTTGTACGTTTTAAGCTCAATTGGAGGCCAATTTGGGTGCAATCCAAGAATACAAAGATTTTAGTGACCAAATGACCTCCTTTTGGATCCTAACCTCACGTGACACCATAATACCAACAAACGAACATGTTTGACTCAACAAACAAGTTCGGTTGTACTTAACGTAGAAGGAAAACTCGTTTGTACGTTGCAGGCTCAATTGGAGGCCAATTTCGGTGCAATCCGAGAATACAAGGATTTCAGTGACCAAATGACCTCCGTTTGAATCCTAACCTCATGTGGCACCATAATTACGACAAATGCAACATGTTTGACTCAACAAACAAGCTCGGTTGTGCTTAACGAAGACGGAAAACTCGTTTGTACGTTTTAGGCTCAATTGGAGGCCAATTTGGGTGCAATCCGAGAATACAAGGATTTGAGTTACCAAATGACTTCCGTTTGATTCCTAACCTCATGTGGCACATTAATAATGACAAATGGAACATGTTTGAAAAAACAAACAAATTCGGTTGTGCTTAACGAAGAAGGAAAACTTGTTTGTACGTTGTAGGCTCAATTGGAGGCCAATTTCGGTGCAATCCGAGAATACAAGGATTTCAGTGACCAAATGACCTCCGTTTGAATCCTAACCTCACGTGGCACCATAATAACGACAAATGAAACATGTTTGACTCAACAAACAAGCTCGGTAGTGGTTAACGAAGAAGGAAAACTCATTTGTACGTTTTAGGCTCAATTGGAGGCCAATTTGGGTGCAATTCGAGAATACAAGGATTTGTGTGACCAAATGACATCCGTTCGAATCCTAACATCGCGTGGCAAGTTCGGTTGTGATTACCGAAGAAGGAAAACTTGTTTGTACGTTTTAGGCTTAATTAGAGGCTAATTTTGGTGCAATCTTATAATACAAAGATTTGCCCAATTTTTACTAAATGACCTCCGTTTTACTTCAAACCTTGTGTGGCACAATAATAACGACAAATGTAACATGTTTTACTCTACAAACAAGTTCGGTTGTGCTTAACGAAGAAGGAAAAGTCGTTTGTACGTTTTAGGCTCAATTGGAGGCCAATTTGGGTGCAATCCAAGAATACAAGGATTTGAGTGACCAAATGACCTCCTTTTGGATCCTAACCTCGTGTGACACCATAATACCAACAAACGGAACATGTTTGACTCAACAAACAAGTTCGGTTGTACTTAACATAGAAGGAAAACTTGTTTGTACGTTGTAGGCTCAATTGGAGGCCAATTTGGGTGCAATCCGAGAATACAAGGATTTGAGAGACCAAATGACCTCCGTTTGTATCCTAACCTCATATGGCACCATAATAATGACAAATGGAAAATGTTTGACAAAACAAACAAGTTCGGTTGTGCTTAACGAAGAAGGAAAACTTGTTTGTACGTTGTAGGCTCAATTGGAGGCCAATTTGGGTGCAATGCGAGAATACAAGGATTTCAGAGACCAAATGACCTCCGTTTGAATCCTAACCTCACGTGGCACCACAATAACGACAAATAGATTATGTTTGACTCAAAAAACATGTTCATTTATGCTTAACGAATAAGGAAAACTAGTTTGTACGTTGTGGGCTTAATTCTAGTCGAATTTGGGTGCAATCCAAGAATACAAGGATTTGAGTGACCAATTGACTTCCATTTGAATCCTAACCTTGCGTTGCACCATAATTACGAGAAATGGAACATGTTTGACTCAACAACGAAGTTCGGTTGTGCTTAACGAAGAAGGAAAACTTGTTTGTTTGTTTTCTGCTCAATTGGAGGCCAATATGGGTGCAATCCGAGAATACAAGGGTTTGAGTGATGAAATGACCTTCGTTTGAATCCTAAATTTGCGTGGCACATAATAACAAAAATGGAAAATTTTTAACACAACAAACAAGTCCGGTTGTGCTTAACGAAGAAGGAAAACTCGTTTGTACGTTTTAAGCTCAATTGGAGGCCAATTTGGGTGCAATCCAAGAATACAAAGATTTGAGTGACCAAATGACTTGCTTTTGGATTCTAACCTCGCGTGACACCATAATAATAACAAATGAACATGTTTGACTCAACAAACAAGTTCGGTTGTACTTAACGTAGAAGGAAAACTCGTTTGTACGTTGCAGGCTCAATTGGAGGCCAATTCCGTTGCAATCCGAGAATACAAGGATTTCAGTGACCAAATGACCTCCGTTTGAATCCTAACCTCATGTGGCACCATAATTACGACAAATGCAACATGTTTGACTCAACAAACAAGCTCGGTTGTGCTTAACGAAGAAGGAAAACTCGTTTGTACGTTTTAGGCTCAATTGGAGGCCAATTTGGGTGCAATCCGAGAATACAAGGATTTGAGTTACCAAATGACTTCCGTTTGATTCCTAACCTCATGTGGCACATTAATAATGACAAATGGAACATGTTTGAAAAAACAAACAAATTCAGTTGTGCTTAACGAAGAAGGAAAACTTGTTTGTACGTTGTAGGCTCAATTGGAGGCCAATTTTGGTGCAATCCAAGAATACAAAGATTTGAGTGACCAAATGACCTGCTTTTAGATTCTAACCTCGCGTGACACCATAATACCAACAAATGAACATGTTTGACTCAACAAACAAGTTCGGTTGTACTTAACGTAGAAGGAAAACTCGTTTGTACGTTGTAGGCTCAATTGGAGGCCAATTCCGTTGCAATCCGAGAATACAAGGATTTCAGTGACCAAATGACCTCCGTTTGAATCCTAACCTCATGTGGCACATTAATAATGACAAATGGAACATGTTTGACAAAACAAACAATTTCGGTTGTGCTTAACGAAGAAGGAAAACTTGTTTGTACGTTGTAGGCTCAATTGGAGGCCAATTTGGGTGCAATCCAAGAATACAAGGATTTGAGTGACCAAATGACCTCCTTTTGGATCCTAACCTCATGTGGCACCATAATACCAACAAACGGAACTTGTTTGACACGAAAAACAAGTTCGGTTGTACTTAACATAGAAGGAAAACTCGTTTGTACGTTGTAGGCTCAATTGGAGGCCAATTTGGGTGCAATCCGAGAATACAAGGATTCGAGTGACCAAATGACCTCCGTTTGAATCCTAACCTCATGTGGCACAATAATAATGACAAATGGAACATGTTTGACAAAACAAACAATTTCGGTTGTGCTTAACGAAGAAGGAAAACTTGTTTGTACGTTGTAGGCTCAATTGGAGGCCAATTTGGGTGCAATCCGAGAATACAAGGATTTGAGTGACCAAATGACCTCCGTTTGAATCCTAACCTCACGTGGCACCATAATAACGACAAATAGATTATGTTTGACTCAAAAAACATGTTCATTTGTGCTTAAGGAAGAAGGAAACTAGTTTGTACGTTGTGGGCTTAATTCCATTCGAATTTGGGTGCAATCCAAGAATACAAGGATTTGAGTGACCAAATGACTTCCATTTGAATCCTAACCTTGCATTGCACCATAATAACGAGAAATGGAACATGTTTGACTCAACAACGAAGTTCGGTTGTGCTTAACGAAGAAGGAAAACTTGTTTGTTTGTTTTCTGCTCAATTGGAGGCCAATTTGGGTGCAATCCGAGAATACAAGGATTTGAGTGATCAAATGACCTCCGTTTCAATCCTAATTTGCGTGGCACCATAATAACAACAAATGGAACATTTTGAACACAACAAACAAGTCTGGTTGTGCTTGACGAAGAAGGAAAACTCGTTTGTACGTTTTAAGCTCAATTGGAGGCCAATTTGGGTGCAATCCAAGAATACAAAGATTTGAGTGACCAAATGACCTGCTTTTGGATTCTAACCTCGCGTGACACCATAATACCAACAAATGAACATGTTTGACTCAACAAACAAGTTCGGTTGTACTTAACGTAGAAGGAAAACTCGTTTGTACGTTGTAGGCTCAATTGGAGGCCAATTCCGTTGCAATCCGAGAATACAAGGATTTCAGTGACCAAATGACCTCCGTTTGAATCCTAACCTCACGTGGCACCATAATAACGACAAATGAAACATGTTTGACTCAACAAACAAGCTCGGTAGTGGTTAACGAAGAAGGAAAACTCGTTTGTACGTTTTAGGCTCAATTGGAGGCCAATTTGGGTGCAATTCGAGAATACAAGGATTTGTGTGACCAAATGACATCCGTTCGAATCCTAACATCGCGTGGCAAGTTCGGTTGTGATTACCGAAGAAGGAAAACTTGTTTGTACGTTTTAGGCTTAATTAGAGGCTAATTTTGGTGCAATCTTAGAATACAAGGATTTGCCCAATTTTTTACTAAATGACCTCCGTTTGACTTCAAACCTTGTGTGGCACAATAATAACGACAAATGTAACATGTTTTACTCTACAAACAAGTTCGGTTGTGCTTAACGAAGAAGGAAAAGTCGTTTGTACGTTTTAGGCTCAATTGGAGGCCAATTTGGGTGCAATCCAAGAATACAAGGATTTGAGTGACCAAATGACCTCCTTTTGGATCCTAACCTCGTGTGACACCATAATACCAACAAACGGAACATGTTTGACTCAACAAACAAGTTCGGTTGTACTTAACATAGAAGGAAAACTTGTTTGTACGTTGTAGGCTCAATTGGAGGCCAATTTGGGTGCAATCCGAGAATACAAGGATTTGAGGGACCAAATGACCTTCGTTTGTATCCTAACCTCATATGGCACAATAATAATGACAAATGGAAAATGTTTGACAAAACAAACAAGTTCGGTTGTGCTTAACGAAGAAGGAAAACTTGTTTGTACGTTGTAGGCTCAATTGGAGGCCAATTTGGGTGCAATGCGAGAATACAAGGATTTCAGAGACCAAATGACCTCCGTTTGAATCCTAACCTCACGTGGCACCACAATAACGACAAATAGATTATGTTTGACTCAAAAAACATGTTCATTTATGCTTAACGAAGAAGGAAAACTAGTTTGTACGTTGTGGGCTTAATTCTAGTCGAATTTGGGTGCAATCCAAGAATACAAGGATTTGAGTGACCAAATGACTTCCATTTGAATCCTAACCTTGCGTTGCACCATAATTACGAGAAATGGAACATGTTTGACTCAACAACGAAGTTCGGTTGTGCTTAACGAAGAAGGAAAACTTGTTTGTTTGTTTTCTGCTCAATTGGAGGCCAATATGGGTGCAATCCGAGAATACAAGGGTTTGAGTGATCAAATGACCTCGTTTGAATCCTAAATTTGCGTGGCACCATAATAACAAAAATGGAAAATTTTTAACACAACAAACAAGTCCGGTTGTGCTTAACGAAGAAGGAAAACTCGTTTGTACGTTTTAAGCTCAATTGGAGGCCAATTTGGGTGCAATCCAAGAATACAAAGATTTGAGTGACCAAATGACCTCCTTTTGGATCCTAACCTCGCGTGACACCATAATACCAACAAATGAACATGTTTGACTCAACAAACAAGTTCGGTTGTACTTAACGTAGAAGGAAAACTCGTTTGTACGTTGTAGGCTCAATTGGAGGCCAATTCCGTTGCAATCCGAGAATACAAGGATTTCAGTGACCAAATGACCTCCGTTTGAATCCTAACCTCATGTGGCACCATAATTACGACAAATGCAACATGTTTGACTCAACAAACAAGCTCGGTTGTGCTTAACGAAGAAGGAAAACTCGTTTGTACGTTTTAGGCTCAATTGGAGGCCAATTTGGGTGCAATCCGAGAATACAAGGATTTGAGTTACCAAATGACTTCCGTTTGATTCCTAACCTCATGTGGCACATTAATAATGACAAATGGAACATGTTTGAAAAAACAAACAAATTCGGTTGTGCTTAACGAAGAAGGAAAACTTGTTTGTACGTTGTAGGCTCAATTGGAGGCCAATTTGGGTGCAATCCGAGAATACAAGGATTTCAGTGACCAAATGACCTCCGTTTGAATCCTAACCTCGCGTGGCACCATAATAACGACAAATAGATTATGTTTGACTCAAAAACATGTTCATTTGTGCTTAACGAAGAAGGAAAACCAGTTTGTACGTTGTGGGCTTAATTCTAGTCGAATTTGGGTGCAATCCAAGAATACAAGGATTTGAGTGACCAAATGACTTCCATTTGAATCCTAACCTTGTGTTGCACCATAATTACGAGAAATGGAACATGTTTGACTCAACAACGAAGTTCGGTTGTGCTTAAGGAAGAAGGAAAACTTGTTTGTTTGTTTTTTGCTCAATTGGAGGCCAATTTGGGTGCAATCCGAGAATACAAGGATTTGAGTGATCAAATGACCTCCGTTTGAATCCTAAATTTGCGTGGCACCATAATAACAACAAATGGAACATTTTTAACACAACAAACAAGTCCGGTTGTGCTTAACGAAGAAGGAAAACTTGTTTGTACGTTTTAAGCTAAATTGGAGGCCAATTTGGGTGTAATCCAAGAATACAAAGATTTGAGTGACCAAATGACCTCCTTTTGGATCCTAACCTCGCGTGACACGATAATACCAACAAACAAACATGTTTGACTCAACAAACAAGTTCGGTTGTACTTAACGTAGAAGGAAAACTCATTTGTACGTTGTAGGCTCAATTGGAGGCCAATTTCGGTGCAATCCGAGAATACAAGGATTTCAGTGACCAAATGACCTCCGTTTGAATCCTAACCTCATGTGGTACCATAATTATGACAAATGCAATATGTTTGACTCAACAAACAAGCTCGGTTGTGCTTAACGAAGAAGGAAAACTCGTTTGTACGTTTTAGGCTCAATTGGAGGCCAATTTGGGTGCAATCCGAGAATACAAGGATTTGAGTGACCAAATGACCTCCGTTTGAATCCTAACCTCACATGGAACCATAATAACGACAAATGTATTATGTTTTACTCAAAAAACATGTTCCTTTGTGCTTAACGAAGCAGGAAAACTCGTTTGTACGTTGTAGGCTTAATTGTAGTCGAATTTGGGTGCAATCCAAGAATACAATGATTTGAGTGACCAAATGACCTCCGTTAGAATCCTAACCTCATGTGGCACCATAAAAACAAAAAATGCAACATGTTTGACTCAACAAACAAGCTCGGTTGTGCTTAACGAAGAAGGAAAACTCGTTTGTACGTTTTAGGGTCAATTGGAGGCCAATTTGGGTTGCAATTCGAAAATACGAGGATTTGAGTGACCAAATGACCTCCGTTCGAATCCTAACATCGCGTGGAACCTTAATAACGATAAATGTAACATGTTTGACTCAACAAACAAGTTCGGTTGTGCTTAACGAAGAAGAAAAACTAGTTTGTACGTTTTAGGCTTAATTAGAGGATAATTTTGGTGCAATCTGAGAATACAAGGATTTGACCAATTTTTGACCAAATAACCTCCGTTTTACTTCAAACCTTGCGTGGCACAATAATAACGACAAATGGAACATGTTTTACTCTACAAACAAGTTCGGTTGTGCTTAACGAATAAGGAAAAGTCGTTTGTACGTTTTAGGCTCAATTGGAGGCCAATTCGGGTGCAATCAAAGAATACAAGGAGTTGAGTGACCAAATGACCTCCTTTTGGATCCTAACCTCATGTGACACCATAATACCAACAATCAAAACATGTTTAACTCAACAAATAATTTCGGTTGTACTTAACATAAAAGGAAAACTCGTTTGTACGTTGTAGGCTCAATTGGAGGCCAATTTGGGTGCAATCCGAGAATACAAGGATTGAGTGACCAAATGACCTCCGTTTGAATCCTAACCTCATGTGGCACATAATAATGACAAATGGAACATGTTTGACAAAACAAACAATTTCGGTTGTGCTTAACGAAAAGGAAAACTTGTTTGTACGTTTAGGCTCAATTGGAGGCCAATTTGGGTGCAATCCGAGAATATAAGGATTTTAGTGACCAAATGACCTCCGTTTGAATCCTAACGTCACGTGGCACCATAATAATGACAAATGGATTATGTTTGACTAAAAAACAAGTTCATTTTGCTTAACGAAGAAGGAAAACTAGTTTGTACGTTGTGGGCTTAATTCTAGTGAATTTGGGTGCAATCCAAGAATATAAGGATTTGAGTGACCAAATGACTTCCATTTGAATCCTTACCTGCGTTGCACCATAATTACGAGAAATGGAAATGTTTGACTCAACAACGAAGTTCGGTTGTGCTTAACGAAGAAGGAAAACTTGTTTGTTTGTTTTCTGCTCAATTGGAGGCCAATTTGGGTGCAATCCGAGAATACAAGGATTTGAGTGATCAAATGACCTCCGTTTCAATCCTAAATTTGCGTGGCACCATAATAACAACAAATGGAACATTTTGAACACAACAAACAAGTCCTGGTTGTGCTTAACGAAGAAGGAAAACTCGTTTGTACTTTTTAAGCTCAATTGGAGGCCAATTTGGGTGCAATCCAAGAATACAAAGATTTGAGTGACCAAATGACCTGCTTTTGGATTCTAACCTCGCGTGACACCATAATACCAACAAATGAACATGTTTGACTCAACAAACAAGTTCGGTTGTACTTAACGTAGAAGGAAAACTCGTTTGTACGTTGCAGGCTCAATTGGAGGCCAATTCCGTTGCAATCCGAGAATACAAGGATTTCAGTGACCAAATGACCTCCGTTTGAATCCTAACCTCATGTGGCACCATAATTACGACAAATGCAACATGTTTGACTCAACAAACAAGCTCGGTTGTGCTTAACGAAGAAGGAAAACTCGTTTGTACGTTTTAGGCTCAATTGGAGGCCAATTTGGGTGCAATCCGAGAATACAAGGATTTGAGTTACCAAATGACTTCCGTTTGATTCCTAACCTCATGTGGCACATTAATAATGACAAATGGAACATGTTTGAAAAAACAAACAAATTCGGTTGTGCTTAACGAAGAAGGAAAACTTGTTTGTACGTTGTAGGCTCAATTGGAGGCCAATTTGGGTGCTATCCAAGAATACAAAGATTTGAGTGACCAAATGACCTGCTTTTGGATTCTAACCTCGCGTGACACCATAATACCAACAAATGAACATGTTTGACTCAACAAACATGTTCGGTTGTACTTAACGTAGAAGGAAAACTCGTTTGTACGTTGTAGGCTCAATTGGAGGCCAATTCCGTTGCAATCCGAGAATACAAGGATTTCAGTGACCAAATGACCTCCGTTTGAATCCTAACCTCATGTGGCACATTAATAATGACAAATTGAAAATGTTTGACAAAACAAACAAATTCGGTTGTGCTTAACGAAGAAGGAAAACTTGTTTGTACGTTGTAGGCTCAATTGGAGGCCAATTTGGGTGCAATCCAAGAATACAAGGATTTGAGTGACCAAATGACCTCCTTTTGGATCCTAACCTCGTGTGGCACCATAATACCAACAAACGGAACTTGTTTGATTCGACAAACAAGTTCGGTTGTACTTAACATAGAAGGAAAACTCGTTTGTACGTTGTAGGCTCAATTGGAGGCCAATTTGGGTGCAATCCGAGAATACAAGGATTCGAGTGACCAAATGACCTCCGTTTGAATCCTAACCTCATGTGGCACAATAATAATGACAAATGGAACATGTTTGACAAAACAAACAATTTCGGTTGTGCTTAACGAAGAAGGAAAACTTGTTTGTACGTTGTAGGCTCAATTGGAGGCCAATTTGGGTGCAATCCGAGAATACAAGGATTTGAGTGACCAAATGACCTCCGTTTGAATCCTAACCTCACGTGGCACCATAATAACGACAAATAGATTATGTTTGACTCAAAAAACATGTTCATTTGTGCTTAAGGAAGAAGGAAACTAGTTTGTACGTTGTGGGCTTAATTCTATTCGAATTTGGGTGCAATCCAAGAATACAAGGATTTGAGTGACCAAATGACTTCCATTTGAATCCTAACCTTGCATTGCACCATAATAACGAGAAATGGAACATGTTTGACTCAACAACGAAGTTCGGTTGTGCTTAACGAAGAAGGAAAACTTGTTTGTTTGTTTTCTGCTCAATTGGAGGCCAATTTGGGTGCAATCCGAGAATACAAGGATTTGAGTGATCAAATGACCTCCGTTTCAATCCTAAATTTGCGTGGCACCATAATAACAACAAATGGAACATTTTGAACACAACAAACAAGTCTGGTTGTGCTTGACGAAGAAGGAAAACTCGTTTGTACGTTTTAAGCTCAATTGGAGGCCAATTTGGGTGCAATCCAAGAATACAAAGATTTGAGTGACCAAATGACCTGCTTTTGGATTCTAACCTCGCGTGACACCATAATACCAACAAATGAACATGTTTGACTCAACAAACAAGTTCGGTTGTACTTAACGTAGAAGGAAAACTCGTTTGTACGTTGTAGGCTCAATTGGGAGGGCCAATTCCGTTGCAATCCGAGAATACAAGGATTTCAGTGACCAAATGACCTCCGTTTGAATCCTAACCTCACGTGGCACCATAATAACGACAAATGAAACATGTTTGACTCAACAAACAAGCTCGGTAGTGGTTACGAAGAAGGAAAACTCGTTTGTACGTTTTAGGCTCAATTGGAGGCCAATTTGGGTGCAATTCGAGAATACAAGGATTTGTGTGACCAAATGACATCCGTTCGAATCCTAACATCGCGTGGCAAGTTCGGTTGTGCTTACCGAAGAAGGAAAACTTGTTTGTACGTTTTAGGCTTAATTAGAGGCTAATTTTGGTGCAATCTTAGAATACAAGGATTTGCCCAATTTTTGACCAAATGACCTCCGTTTTACTTCAAACCGTTGCGTGGCACAACAATAACGACAAATGTAACATGTTTACTCTACAAACAAGTTCGGTTGTGCTTAACGAAGAAGAAAGTCGTTTGTACGTTTTAAGGCTCAATTGGGAGGCCAATTTGGGTGCAATCCAAGAATACAAGGATTTGAGTGACCAAATGACCTCCTTTTGATCCTAACCTCGTTGACACCATAATACCAACAAACGAAACATGTTTGACTCAACAAACAAGTTCTGTTGTACTTAACATAGAAGGAAAACTCGTTTGTACGTTGTAGGCTCAATTGGAGGCCAATTTGGGTGGCAATCCGAGAATACAAGGATTTGAGGGACCAAATGACCACCGTTTGTATCCTAACCTCATGTGGCACCATAATAATGACAAATGGAAAATGTTTGACAAAACAAACAAGTTCGGTTGTGCTTAACGAAGAAGAAACTGTTTGTACGTGTAGGCTTCAATTGGAGGCCAATTTGGGTGCAATCCGAGAATATAAGGATTTGAGTGACCAAATGACCTCCGTTTGAATCCTAACCTCACGTGGCACCATAATAACGACAAATAGATTATGTTTGACTCAAAAACATGTTCATTTGTGCTTAACGAAGAAGGAAAACTAGTTTGTACGTTGTGGGCTTAATTCTAGTCGAATTTGGGTGCAATCCAAGAATACAAGGATTTGAGTGACCAAATGACTTCCATTTGAATCCTAACCTTGCGTTGCACCATAATTACGAGAAATGGAACATGTTTGACTCAACAACGAAGTTCGGTTGTGCTTAACGAAGAAGGAAAACTTGTTTGTTTGTTTTCTGCTCAATTGGAGGCCAATTTGGGTGCAATCCGAGAATACAAGGATTTGAGTGATCAAATGACCTCCGTTTGAATCCTAAATTTGCGTGGCACCATAATAACAACAAATGGAACATTTTAACACAACAAACAGGTCCGGTTGTGCTTAACGAAGAAGGAAAACTCGTTTGTACGTTTTAAGCTCAATTGGAGGCCAAATTTGGGTGTAATCCAAGAATACAAAGATTTGAGTGACCAAATGACCTCCTTTTGGATCCTAACCTCGCGTGACACCATAATACCAACAAACGAACATGTTTGACTCAACAACAAGTTCGGTTGTACTTAACGTAGAAGGAAAACTCGTTTGTACGTTGTAGGCTCAATTGGAGGCCAATTTCGGTGCAATCCGAGAATACAAGGATTTCAGTGACCAAATGACCTCCGTTTGAATCCTAACTTCATGTGGCACCATAATTACGACAAATGCAACATGTTTGACTCAACAAACAAGCTCGGTTGTGCTTAACAAAGAAGGAAAACTCGTTTGTACGTTTTAGGCTCAATTGGAGGCCCAATTTGGGTGCAATCCGAGAATACAAGGATTTGAGTTACCAAATGACCTCCGTTTGAATCCTAACCTCATGTGGCACATTAATAATGACAAATGGAACATGTTTGACAAAACAAACAAATTCGGTTGTGCTTAACGAAGAAGGAAAACTTGTTTGTACGTTGTAGGCTCAATTGGAGGCCAATTTGGGTGCAATCCGAGAATATAAGGATTTGAGTGACCAAATGACCTCCGTTTGAATCCTAACCTCACGTGGCACCATAATAACGACAAATAGATTATGTTTGACTCAAAAAACATGTTCATTTGTGCTTAACGAAGAAGGAAAACTAGTTTGTACGTTGTGGGCTTAATTCTAGTCGAATTTGGGTGCAATCCAAGAATACAAGGATTTGAGTGACCAAATGACTTCCATTTGAATCCTAACCTTGCGTTGCACCATAATTACGAGAAATGGAACATGTTTGACTCAACAACGAAGTTCGGTTGTGCTTAACGAAGAAGGAAAACTTGTTTGTTGTTTTCTGCTCAATTGGAGGCCAATTTGGGTGCAATCCGAGAATACAAGGATTTGAGTGATCAAATGACCTCCGTTGAATCCTAAATTTGCGTGGGCACCATAATAACAACAAATGGAACATTTTTAACAACAACACAACAATCTGGTTGTGCTTAACGAAGAAGGAAACTTCGTTTGTGCTGTTTAAGGCAAATGGAGGCCAATTTGGGTGTAATCCAAGAAAACCAAAGATTTGACGTGACCAAAAGACCTCCTTTTGGATGCTAACCTCGCGTGACACCGATAATTACCCAACAAAACAACTGTTATGAACTCAAACAACCAAGTTCGGCTTGTACTTACGTAGAAGGAAAACTCAATTTGTACGTTGTAGGCTCAATTGGAGGCCAATTTCGGTGCAATCCGAGAATACAAGGATTTGAGTGACCAAAATGACCTCACGTATTGAATACCTACACCTCATGTGGCACCCAATAATTACGGACAAATTGCAATATGTTTTGACTCAACAAACATGTTCTTTGTGGGCCTTAAAGGAAGAAGGGGAAAACTAGTTTGTACGTTGTGGGCTTAATTCTAGGCTTCCGAATTTGGGTGTCAATCCAAGAATACAAGGATTTGAGTGACAAATGGACTTCCATTTGAATGCCTAACCTTGCATTGCACCATAATAACGAGAAATGGAACATGTTTGACTCAAACGAAGTTTCGGTTGTGCTTAACGAAGAAGGAAACTTGTTTGTTTGTTTTTCTGCTCAATTGGAGGCCAATTGTGGGTGCAATCCGAGAATACAAGGATTTGAGTGATCAAATGACCTCCGTTTCAATCCTAAATTTGCGTGGCACCATATAACACAAATGGAACATTTTGAACACAACAAACAAGTCTGGTTGTGCTTGACGAAGAAGGGAAACTCGTTTGTACGTTTTAGCTCAATTGGAGGCCAATTTGGAGGTGGCAAATCCAAAGAATACAAAGATTTGAGTGACCAAATGACCTGCCTTTTTGGATTCTAACCTCGCGGTGGACCCATAATCCACAAATGAAGCATGTTTTTGACTCACAAACCCAGTTCGGTTGTTACTTACGTAGAAGGAAACTCGTTTGTACGTTGTAGGCTCAATTTGGAGGCCAATTCCCGTTGCATCCGCAGAATCAAGGATTTCAGTGACCAAATACCTCCGTTTGATTCTAACCTTGCGTTGGCACCATAATAACGACAAATGGAACATGTTTGACTCAACAAACAAGTCGTTGTGCTTAACGAAGA
Source organism: Berberis thunbergii (assembly GCA_003290165.1). Classification (NCBI taxonomy): domain Eukaryota; kingdom Viridiplantae; phylum Streptophyta; class Magnoliopsida; order Ranunculales; family Berberidaceae; genus Berberis; species Berberis thunbergii. The sequence continues at coordinate 3,007 of QNQO01004133.1, read as the reverse complement.
AGGAAAATCGTTTGTACGTTTTAGCTCAATTGGAGGCCAATTTGGGTGCAATCGAGAATACAAGGATTTGAGTGACCAAGATCGATTCGGATCCTAATTTGAATCCTAACAATCGCATGTGGCAAGTTCGGTTGTACTTAACGAAGAAGGAAAACTTGTTTGTACGTTTAGGCTCAATTGGAGGCCAATTTGGTGCAATCCGAGAATACAAGGATTTGATGACCAAATGACCTCCGTTTGAATAAACCTTGTGTGCACCATAATAATGACAAATGGAACATGTTTGACTCAACAAAAGTTCGGTTGTGCTTAACGAAGAAGGAAAACTCGTTTGTACGTTTTAGGCTCAATTGGAGGCCAATTTGGGTGCAATCCAGAATACAAGGATTTGAGTGACCAAATGACCTCCTTTGGAATCCTAACGCTCGTGTGGCACATAATAACCAAAAACGGAACATGTTTGACCGAAACAAAACAAGTTCCGTTGTACTTAACTAAGAGGAAAACCTTGTTTTGTACGTTGTAGGCTCATTGGAGGCCAATTTGGGTGGCAATCCGAGGAATACAAGGATTTTGGAGGGACCAAATGACTCCGTTTTGTATCTAACCTCATATGGCACCATAATAATGACAAATGGAAAATGTTTGATAAAATAAACAAGTTCCGGTTTGTGCTTTAACGAGAAGGAAAACTTGTTTTTGTACGTTGTAGGCTCAATTGGAGGCCAATTTGGGTGGCAATGCGAGAATACAAGGATTTCCAGAGGACCAAATGAACCTCCGTTTGAATCCTAAAACCTACGTTGGCACACAATAACACAAATAGATTAATGTTTGCTCAAAACATGTTTCAATTATGCTTTAACGAAGAAAGAAAACTAGTTTTGTACGTTATGGCTTAATTTCTAGTCGATTTGGGTGCAATCCAGAGAGATACAGAGGATTTGAGTGACCAATTGACCTTCCATTTGAATTCCTAACCTTGCGTTGGCACCATTATTTGCGAGAAATGGAACATGTTTGACTCAACAACGAGAGTTCGGTTGTGCTTAACGGAAGAAGGGTAAACTTGTTTGTTTGTGTCTGGCATCAATTGGAGGCCATATGGGTGCATGCCGAGTACAAGGGTTTGAGTGATCAAATGACCTCCGTTTGAATCCTAATTTGCCGTGGCACCATAATAAAAAAATGAAAAATTTTTAACACAACAAACAGTTCGGTTGTGCTTAACGAAAAAGGAAAACTCGTTTGTACGTTTTAAGCTCAATTGAGGTCCAATTTGGGTGCAATCAAGAATCAAGAATAATTAGTGACAAAATGACCTCCTTTTGGATCCTAACGCTCACGGAGCACCATAATACAACAAACGAACATGTTTGGCTCAACAAACAGTTTCGGTTGTACTTAACGTAGAAGGAAAAACGTTTGTTACGTTGTAGGCTCAATTGGAGTGCGCATTTCGGTGGCAATCCGAGCATACAAGGATTGGAGTGACCAATGACCTCCGTTTGAATCCTAACCTCATGTGGCACATAATAATGACAAATGGAACATGTTTGACAAAACAAACAATTCGGTTGTGCTTAACGAAGAAAGGAAAACTTGTTTGTACGTTGTAGGCTCAATTGGAGGCCAATTTGGGTGCAATCCGAGAATATAAGGATTTGATGACCAAATGACCTCCGTTTGAATCCTAACCTCACGTGGCACCATAATAACGACAAATAGATTATGTTTTGACTCAAAAAATCATTGTTCATTTGTGCTTAACGAAGAAAGGAAAACTAGTTTTACGTTGTAGGGCTTAATTCTAGTTGAATTTGGGTGCAATCCAAGAATACAAGGATTTGAGTGACCAAATGACTTCCATTTGAATCCTAACCTTGTGTTGCACCATAATTAACGAGAAATGGAACAAGTTTGACTCAACAACGAAGTTCGGTTGTGCTTAACGAAGAAGCGAAAACTTGTTTGTTTGTTTTCTGCTCAATTGGAGGCCAATTTGGGTTGCAATCGAGAATACAAGGATTTGAGTGATCAAATGACCTCCGTTTGAATCCTAAATTTGCGTGGCACCATAATAACAACAAATGGAACATTTTTAACACAACAAACAAGTCCGGTTGTGCTTAACGAAAGAAGGAAAACTCGTTTGTACGTTTTAAGCTCAATTGGAGGCCAATTTGGGTGCAATCCAAGAATACAAAGATTTGAGTGACCAAATGACCTCCTTTTGGATCCTACCTCGCGTGACACCATAATACCAACAAACGAACATGTTTGACTCAACAAACAAGTTCGGTTGGTTACTTAACGTAGAAGGAAAACTCGTTTGTACGTTGTAGGCTCAATTGGAAGGCCAATTTCGGTGCAATCCGGAGAATACAAGGATTTGAGTGACCAAATGAACCTCCGTTTGAATCCTAACCTCATGGCACCATAATAACGACAAATGGAACATGTTTGACTCAACAAACAAGTTCGGTTGTGCTTAACGAAGAAGGAAAACTCGTTTGTACGTTTTAGGCTCAATTGGAGGCCAATTTGGGTGCAATCCGAGAATACAAGGATTTGAGTGACCAAATGACCTCCGTTTGAATCTAACCTCATGTGGCACCATAATAATGACAAAATGGAACATGTTTGACAAAACAAACAATTCGTTGTGCTTAACGAAGAAGGAAAACTTGTTTGTACGTTGTAGGCTCAATTGGAGGCCAATTTGGGTGCAATCCAAGAATACAAGGATTTGAGTGACCAAATGACCCTGTTTGAATCCTAACCTCGCGTGGCACCATAACCAACAATGAACATGTTTGACTCAACAAACAAGTTCGGTTGTGCTTAACGAAAGGAAAACTCGTTTGTACGTTGTAGGCTCAATTGGAGGCCAATTTGTTGCAATCTGAATACAAGGATTTCAGTGACCAAATGACCTCCGTTTGAATCCTAACCTCATTGTGGCACATTAATAATGACAAATGGAACATGTTTGACAAACAAACAA
>QNQO01004132.1:0-34019 GCA_003290165.1 Berberis thunbergii | reverse complement strand
TACTTTTGGAACTTCTTTACCCATTTCTTGTTGAGGGCTTCTGTCTAATATCTTACCCGCAGATCCCATTTCGTCACCCTCATGAATTTTATTTTCCCTTTCAAAAAAAAAAAAAAGAAGTTACTTGTACAGCCACACATATAATGACCGGTTCTAAATGTATAGTATTTCCCAATAAAACCTAATTTCTTGCCAGAAAATCACAAAAATCACTTTCTCTATCACATTTCATCTTTAATTCGTTCTCAAATCTTGTTGCCTGTAATGACCAATTTTTTTATTTTTGGAAGGCGAGCTGGGATAGTTTTTTTTTTTTTTTTTTTAATCTTGTTGGCTGGAATGACCAATTGTTAAATTTTTTTTGTTTGAAAGGAGAGCTGGGTCTTTTTTCAGGATCCCATAACCTATCAAAGACCAAAACTGGTCAACACACCTTCGAACACATGACCTAGTAATACCATCCGCGAAGCTCTAACCATTGAGCTGTCATGCCATTAGCAATGACCAATAGATGCATAGGTGAGAAAGAACTAAAACATTTCCTCTGACTACAACAAGTTTCAAACACTTAAATCCATCCCAACCTGAGCAACCAAGCATAAAAAGCTCGTTTAACTACCACCACATTTATGTTTTTCATTTTTTAATCAAGAAACAAACATGTTAAAAAGACAATATAAACCTAAATCAACAAGTAACGATTTTAAAAAAATAAAAAAAAATCAGGTAAGAGAAGAAAATTTATTGGCAACAAAAATCAGGAGAAAAAGAGTTCAAAGAAGGAGATGCATGCACTAAATTTTTCTTTGCTTCCGTCAAAACCAAGCAAAAAAGGAGAACGATATCAAAAATCCATAACAGGGCAGAGACGTTAATCACGGATCCGAGAGATATTATTTTAGAAGCGAATAATTTTTTTGAAGCTTTGCTTTCAGCAGGAGGATATCAAGAGGATCTAGAACTCATAGAGTGCATTCCGCGTTTGATAAGGGAGGAGGACTGTGAATCAATCATGAAGTCTCCGAATTTAGAGGAAGTCCGACAAGCAGTTCTTAGCATTCCACATGATAGTGCACCGGGCCCGGACGACTTTATAGCTGGTTTCTTTCATAGATGCTGGGATATTATTGGTCTGGATATTTGGAAAGTCGCGAAGGAATTTTTTGATTGCCAAGCGATGCCAGGTAGTTTCTCCTCTAATTTTTTAGCTCTTATTCCTAAAATTGAAGAGCCCGTATCTTATTCTGATTTTAGACCTATCAGTCTGTGCAACGTGGTTTATAAAATTTTTAGTAAGATCCTTTGTTTGAGGTTGAGGAAGATACTCCCAAATATTATTTCTTTAGAGCAGGGGGCTTTCATCCAAGGGAGACTTATCTCAGAGAACATTGGCCTCGCACAAGAATTAATGAGGGAGATTGGCAAAAAAGTGATTGGAAACAATGTAATCTTCAAGCTTCGGATTATGAAAAAAAGGCGTATGACCAGAATTGAATGGGGATATCTCTTGGCGGATCCTTCGGTAAATGTTGGTTTTAATAAGCAAGAATATGTCATGTTGAGTTTCTAATTGGCGTAACTCAATGTGGATTTCGGTGCTTGATGCAAGGCAAGTATATGACGGGTATTTCAGGATCTCCAGGCGTCTTAGACACGGTGACCCCTCTCCCCCTTGCTCTTTGTTATTGCTGGCGGAAGTACTAAGTAGCAGGACTCTCCTCGAGTTTTCGTAGAGGGGAAATTGGTTTTTATCATGCTCCAAGGACGGCCTCCCGGATTACTCACCTCTTATATGCTGATGAACTCACTGGTTTTTCTTGAATGGTAGGAAAAATCCATTGCAGGATGTATGAAGTTTATTGATAGATACTGTCGGGCATCAGGAGAGAAAATTAATACGGCGAAAGTTCATTCATGATTGATGAGAAAGTGAATGCCGATAAACTTATCATGATCAGATTATGGACAGGCTCTCTTACAAACAGTCCCCGTTCACGTACCTTGGAGTTTCCCATTATCAAGGCAGATGCAGAATTTCTTATTATGATGATTTGGTTAATAAGATCCACAATAGAATTCAAGGCTGGAAATCACGATTGTTGTCACCTGGGGAAGATTGACTTTGATCCGACATGTTCCTATTGTCTATGCTGATTTACACTATAGCAGCTACAGTGGTACCTATGAAGGTTTTACATTCTATTCAGAAATTGATTGCAGATTTCTTTGGGGAGATCATGAAGGGAGACATAAACGACATTGGATTGCATGGCAAAAAATCAGTGTTACTTAAGGATGAAAGTGGATTCAATGTTAGAAGTCTGGACGACACTATAAAAGCTTTTAGAGTTAAATCCCTTTGGAATCTGATAAATTCCAACTCTTTATGGGCAAATTTCTTAAGGAAAAATATTTTAAGCCAGAGGGTACCAATCCGAAAGCAGGAGGCTTAAAGCTGGGGCCTCACCGTTCATGAAAGAGTTGTTGGTGCATAAAAATTTTATAGTGGAAAATACCACCTGGATGATTACTAGAGGTAGCGTCAGTTTCTTTGAAGAGCAATGGGCTAAGGATGAAATATTTATAAGGAATGAGGAAGCGGAGACTAATGATATTTGGCCTTCCTTACGGCTAAATGAGCAGGGATACTTCAGAAGTTTAACCCGGGAATGCAAAGACGCGCTCAAGAGGCTTATAAGACAATAGTGAAAGGCGATGTGATGGCGATCGAGACACTAGAATTTGGATACCCACTAATGATGGTATATTCTCTATCAGCTCTGTTTGTAAAATCCTAGGTGGTAGAGGGACACCTGATGATTTCTGGATTGGATCTGACACCCTCTTTTGCCTTCTAAAATTTCTGTTTTCACATGGAAAATTATCAAAAGGGCTATTCCCATAGATGGTGAAATTAGAAGAATTGGGTTTCAGTTGGCTTCTAAATGCGGATGTTGTGTTCATTCTGAGGAGGAAATAATAAACATCTTTCTTGGAGGGTGAATTAGCATGTTAGAGTGTGGAGACATTTCAACTTGATTGTTGACATTCACGTTCATAGACCGGTTGAAGTCTATATCATGTTAAAGGGCGTGGTTTAGGAAGGCGAGCAAATCTACATTATCAGGTGCCCTCATTCATCTCACTCCTCTTTTTATTTTATGGGAGCCTTTGGATTCAGCGAAACAGAAAACTTTATGATGGGAAGGAGTGCTCGTTCAGCTATGCAATCATTAAAGTGTATCACTGGATCAAATGGTTGCAAAAATTTTTAATCCTAATCTAAGGACAATAATGGTGCTTTGCTCAATAGATTGGGTATCCAGGAAACAAAAGTAACCCTGACTCCGCCCCGGGTGGTGTATTGGACTTTTCCTCCTATGGGATGGTATGTGCTCAATGTAGATGGATCTTGCAGGGGAGAAGACTACTGCTGGAGGTTTTGTTATTAGAAATGAAGAGGTAACTTTGTGGCGGCTAGACAATGTTTTCGGAGAAGGAACAAATAATTCAGCAGAAACGAGGGCCTTGCTTGAAGGCTTGAGATTTTGTGTTGCCCAGGGTGTCCGACCATGTTGTCATTCAAACAGATTCCATGGTGGTTAAACAATGGCTTTTCCAACAAAGCAAGAATACCTTGGTTCCTTAGCAATTGGTGGAGGGAGTATACGGGCGATGATAAAGGATACTGGGTGGCATTGCATTCCATGTGTTCAGAGAGACCAACTCAGTGGCTGACGCCTTGGCTATTTTAGCACAAAAGGAGCATATTTCTTGTACTTATTCGTAGGGGATCGCTTCCCTAAAAGAATAAAAGTCCCCTAATTATTCTTGACAAGAATAAGACGGCAATTCTTTAGACTTCCGGCTGTTAAATGAGTGTGAATTTCTTTGATACTATTTGGTTATGGAAGTATGAGGTCTCAGAAATCAATTCGGCGCGTGTGCTGGATCAGTGGGGATGAAGTGGAGCAGCAATTATCTGAAAAAAACAGGGGAGATACTCTGTTTTGACAGGAGCGACAACCTGGACAGTTTGCGGGTTTTGTATTCAAAGCAGCGATATAGCGCTGCCTGCATGCGGACAGCGTGGGCCTGTATTGCTGGACTGTTTTGGTTGCCCTGTTTCTGGAACAGTTATGTCAGCTGGACAGAGTTATTTCTGGTTGGACGCGTGCTATTCAGCAAATCATGATGGTGCTATCTTGTATTTATGGCGAGGGCAAGACAATGTGGTTTTGTAGGGCTTCTGTTTTACCTCTTGGACAGAGTGCTCTGCTTGCTGGACAGAGTACTCTGTCTCGTTGGACAGAGTGATCGCTGCGTTGGTTTTGGTTGTCGAGTTTGCATTTTGCAATATACAAGCTTTTGCAGTCTGCGGCTTGGATATGTGTGGAAGTGATTTTGGACAGCCTCTGCGGTTTGGCTCTTGCAATTTGCGTTTTGGTCAGATTCTGTGCTCTTTGGACAGACTCTGCGGGTTGGTTATGTGTGGAAATGACTCTTGCAATCTGCAGTTTGGACGGCTGGATATGTATTGTCATTGGACCGACTCTCATAATGGAATATGGAGACTAGTGTGTGCTATTCTAGAGGTGGTGTGAGTTTTGTGCTATCATTCGGTGCTATCTTTTGGTTTAGTATTGGTATGGTTTTGTCGCATCTTGTTAGAACTATGTTTTTTTTGTTTCTTTCTTTTTTGCTTGGTTTTAATACGGGTAAAGTCGTAAAGCACCCCCGTATAGAATGTAAGTCAATTTTTTGATAATTAATAAAGGTCTGACATCCCATAGCTGCCCCTCCCCACTGGAGGTTTAATTTTAAAAAAAAAAAGTAACGATTTAACCACTCCAAAAACCATGGGTTGATAGACCCATATACGCACCTTATGCAGTTAGAATGGTATCAGTGTTAGCAACAATGAAATGGTCAAAATGGAACATCATTGAATGTGATCGATATTTCTTTGTTCCATTAGAGTTTAAGCAATTTTCTCATTATCATAATTTAATGTTCTTCCAATCTATCCAACAATGGATCTTTTATTGTATGTGTGACCAAATGTTTATAAGCTTTTTGTATATTTTGTGTAGTACGTAACTACAATCAATCAATATTTATAACTTCATAAAATATAATTATTTTATTTTATTTTATTGTTGTGAGTCTTAAGATGTGTGATTATTATTTTCTTGTTGACACTTGACACATTGTTTGTTGTGAAATGATCACTCCAAAACTATTCGAATAGGGTGTGCCAATGAATTCATGTAAGTGAAATTCCAATAGAAATCTGACTTCTAAAAAAATAACTGAAACATCTGAAAATCATCTTTGAAGCATCAAAACTCAATTTTCTCTCTAATGAACATAACAAAATCTTCAAAAAATGCAACTAATCAGTAGATCTTAAAACTTCCATGAATCATTTTTCAATGAATTAACCTCTCAATTCTAGATCCATAACAAATCAAGTAAAAAAAACGCATAAACCCTAATTAACTGTAAATCACTAAACATAAAATATCATATCAAATCCCCAAATATGTTTGTTGAATTTTTCGAGAAATTGAAGCATCAACGCCAAGAATAAATCAACTTTGAACTAATCTAAAGCAAATTTTTCGCCATGAAATTGACCATTAGATCAACATTCAAGTTCAGTGATGCAAGCTTTTATTTAAAAAATTGAAGAACATGCACCTTACCGATACAGGAGCCAATCCCATGACATTTGAGCATTGAGACTTTGCCTTCAAGAAAACCATTTGCACAACTGTTTTCTGGTGGCCTAGTTCCCTTGTCCCATCTCCACAAAGGAAAAATGGTGAATTTGAAACAAACTTTTCGAAAGAGAAAAATACATAAACTAGCTTAGCTAAATGATTTGAAACTCAACAATCAAGATTTAAAGAAACTAGGGTGTGTTTGGTTTGGTTGGAATCCTATTCCATGGGATCCATGAAGGGCCAAATTCTAAGGAATTTAAGGTTCACTCACTAATCCATCATTAGATTTTGTTATCAATGGTGGGTATGGAAATCCCATGAACATGGGAATCATAAGCTTTGGAGGATTAAGAATTATGATTTTCATGTTCAGGAGATTTTCATTCCCACCATTGATAACAAAATATAATGGTCAATGATGAGTGCTACCTAAATTTAGCTTTAAATGTAGGGGTCCCCTCGTGAGTACCACGAAATAGGATTCAATCCAGCCAAACACACCCAAAATCTGAAGATAAAGAAACAATGAACATCATACCCTCGTGAATTCCCACTCATTAGGAATGGACCTATGACCTCATTGAACATCATAAGAAAGCTAATCTATGCATGGCAAGGCATCAGAAGAAACAAATAGGAATGGGCTTCTGAAGAGTAAAAGTGATGAATGATAATCTGTTCGGAAGCCTCTTCTATAGACAAGCACAGTCTCTGGTGAAAACAAAACCTTGATAACCCAGCCCCTCCCACCCATGGTTTTGCTATCTTTAGAGTTTGATAGATAGCAATCAAAGAACATATTTCTAGAGATCCAAGAAGTTACAAATCAAAAGGTGGGAAAACGATTATTAAAGGGGAAAAAAGAGTGTAGACTTTTCATGACACATTTTTTGCTAATGAACATCATGTAAGAAGGCCGGACCTAAAAGCACTCAAACTAAAAGTTTTTTGTCTTTCACAATGGGTTTTGCAAGCAGTGTATGCTATGGGGAAACGGTTGTAGCTTTTCTTGAGTGATAGGCTGAATGTCGAAATGTGGGGAGTACAGAAACTGTAGAACTTAACTAAACATATGCTGTCTGAAAATAACTTAATTATAGAATTGGAATTCAGAAATACAGATAAAGAGTACATGTGTTATGTGTATGTCTGCATCCATATTTTGTTTGTGGTCCAGACCCAACTTTTGAACATGCATTGTGATGCACAGCTTTCATAAGGTAATTAAAAGTATCTTCTCATAAAACCTAAGAACGGAGAAAGAAAAGGAAATGTGAAGCAATCAAGAGGGAATATCCATTAGTATGTTCTCTTTCTATATATCTTCTTGTCCTTGCTTTTTCTTATCCGAAATATCTGATCCTCATTAGTATGCAGAAGACCGAAAGCGCATATTTATGTTTTTATGCCTGTGCCCGTTGCATAACTTAATTTAATTGGGCTCTACAAATACGGTGTTCTGTAAAACATATTATTAGGTATCTATGGTGTGTGTGTGTCCATGTATGCATGTGATTTATCAGGTAACATATGCAATTCTAAAGCATAAAGCTTGCATTCTATGCGGGAGTGATTAACAGAAGCATGGAACCGGTTTTAATGGATTTGCCATCTGCGGATAACATAAGGGACAACTAAAGTTTGGAGCAAAATCAAACATAAAAATAATTTGATTAATACGTAAATTGTTTACTGATTGAACTTTACTGAACAAAGCTATATGTAAAAATGGGCCCATGAACACGACATGATGACTAATGGTGAAGCCCTCGAAGGCAATTTACCAGAGCATATCTACGTTCTTATCACCCTGGTATATCCAATCGTGATGTGCGAATCATGTACTATATAAGTAGGTTGGTGTTGTGTAATGATTCGAGCAAGACAGAACGAGTCAGTGCGGAGGAGAATAACAGGGAGATTCTCCTTTGGCAGAGTGAACAATGAACATTTGGTTCTGTTTCTCGTCTCTGCCAAAGGAGAATTGCCCTGCCATTCACTCTCGCAGTCATGGCATGTTACCATAATCTTCTTTAAGGAGAACACTTCCACTTAAGTGTCAGGTTTTCTTCAATTCGTAAGAGTTTCTTAATCTCATTACAGTTGGTTGGCAGATTAAGTTCTCATGGAGAAAGGTTATCAATGTTGAAACATCCAAGAAGAACAACACAAGTGAATAAATGGAAATCAGGATTTCTCCTATACCAAGTGCATGTGCCCAATTAGGATAAAAAGTAGCATTACAAATTACCAAGCTATCTAAAGCATTACCAATTGCAAAGCTATCTTAATTTGCTCCAAAAAATTCTATATTTATACAATTACATAATTATTCTAGTGCATAAATAATTAGGTTTTCCGTTTTGTCAGGGTTGGTGCTTTTGGACTGTACACTCCAATTGGTATCACGCCATTAAAGAGAGTAGTAGAAGTCAGAAGTAAAGATTCTTTACTTCAAGCCCAACGCTTTTTAGTGTGCCGGCAAAAAAAATAAAAAATTATGATGAACGCATGTCTTTGAGTCGATCGTTTCAAAGATTTAATTCCAGTTTTTTCTTATGTAGTGGAAATGACTCACAATCTGCAGTTTACACTTATAAATTGTTGTGAAGATTATAGATGTACAGCCAGCCTCAAAAGCTACTGCATAAACATGATCTTCTACATTGATCTTCTAACTATGGAACTCCTTCTCATGATAATTTCATCTATAGATCAATTGGTTTTTTATAAAAATTCCAAGATCCTCTCTCCTTCATTGTTAAAAAAAGAGTATGAGACACCTATATAAGATTTGGTTTTAATTGTTTCATATATTTCATGTTTTTTACGGTTAATGCCTTACTTCGCCACCCCTCTCCTTGATTGGATTGTTTGATTCATTAGCCCTACCTGCAGTACAGTTTGAATTATAAAAGAAAAATACTCTCCAGGCTCTGTGGCTGTGTTCATCACCATAGATCTCCCTAGCTAATTTAAGTTTTAATTAGAAAAGAAAGAGTTTTAAAAAATCGAAGCCATCTTCCTATTTGTTTTGCCTCCGGCTCTCTATTTACCTATTGTCTGGTCAATGTATGACTTTTATGATCCTTGCTTTAACTCCCTGAGCAAGCAGCGATCTCATGGAATGTTCACAACATCTTGAGAATATTATTATGGTAGCAAAATTTCAACCTATTATCTCTTACATTTTTGGTAGCACAATGGCGGAGTTTTATGCAGCCGAAGGAGGTTTTGTGATTTTCTAGCATAACTAGCATGTGATGATTGGTTCTTATAAAACTTTCTTGAGAGTTGCTCAACTAATTAATCAATAAGCCAGTATTAATATTATCTGCTAACAGGACATAGCGACCCATCCTATCGGAATGCTGTAGGCACTTCTCATTTTGATCTCTAGCAAAGATACTGTTGATTACAGAAAAATAAAAAATAAAAAAATTTAGGCAAAAAGTTTTATTCCCAATCCATCAAAGTTCATATAGCAGTAGCAAATGCATATTTAATTAGTGAAACCTATCGAATCCAAATGCTCATATGATAACCAGGATCTTGATAAAAGTTTTTCATATTTGGCCTGTTCAGTAATTAAAATTAAATTTTAAAGATTATATAACATCAAAATTTCATAGATTATAGAGTATATATTAATTCTCATTTTGATTTACAAACTCATCAATTTTAGTCGTATTATTAGTTGATAACAAAAGAAAAACATAAATTGAACTTGGCCAACTAAATATGCATACTTCATCTGCACTAATCCACGTTCTCACTACAATAACTCAGAGTCTAAATTGATCTACAGCAAGGATCCCCCATAATCATATTCTACCGATCAATACAATGATTGACTACCAAAATTAACCCATGCGATGATGATGAAGAACCCCTTCCGACTACAAAAGCATGTAATTAGATCAAGATAGATGCAAAAAATTAAATTTCACATCATTTAGTCTAGAGATTTGGTAATTAAGGAACACCATTTACACAACTGTTTGATTATGCCTCAGTTCTGTTGTTCCACATTCATCAAGAAATGAAATGATGAATTTGGCTGCGAATTCTTCAAAAGAGAAAAAATACAGTTAAACTAGTTGAATGATTGGAACGTAAAGGAGATTAAAATAAACTGATCAAAACCTGAAGACGAGAAACATCACAACAGTGTACCTGTGTTTGGGATTGGACCTATGACCTCACTGAACATCACACGAAAACTATAAAGAAGATAGGGTGGTGACAATGATTAGTGGTAATCTGTACCATGCATGGCAAAGGATCCACCCTAAAGAAACACAAGAAAAATATCTGAAGAGACTTGAGAAGAGTAAAAATAATGAAAGATAATCTGCTCTCCGTTCTTCTTATAGGCAAGCATTGTCCCTAGTGAAAATGAATCCCTAAATCTAGCCGCTGGTTTCTAAAATTCAACCCATTGTTTGATAATTGGTATAAAATTAATTATACAACCTTCCAACCATTTTTTACTTTTAGAACTTCTTTAGCCCTTTCTTGTTGAGGGCTTCAGTCTAATATCTTACCCGCAGATCCCATTTCGTCACCCTCATGAATTTTATTTTCCCTTTCAAAAAAAAAAAAAATCTAGTTACTTGTACAACCACACATATAATGACCGGTTCTAAATGTATAGTATTTCCCCATAAAACCTCATTTCTTGCTAGAAAATCACATAAATCACTTTCTCTATCACATTTCATCTTTAATTCGTTCTCAAATCTTGTTGCCTGTAATGACCAATATTTTTTTTGGAAGGCGAGCTGGGATAGTTTTTTTTTTTTTTTTTTTTTTTTTTTTTAAATCTTGTTGCCTAGAATGACCAATAGTTAGATTTTTTTGTTTGAAAGGAGAGCTGGGTTTTTTTTTAGGATTCCATAGCCTATCAATGACCAAAATTGTCAACACACCTTCGAACCCATGACCTAGTAATACCATCCGCGAAGCTCTAACCATTGAGCTGTCATGCCATTAGGAATGACCAATAGTTGCATAGGTGAAAAAGAACTAAAACATTTCCCCTGACTACAACAAGTTTCAAACACTTAAATCCATCCCGACCTGAGCAACCAAGCATAAAAAGCTCGTTTAACTACCACCATTTTTTTGTTTTTCATTTTTTCATCAAGAAACAAACATGTTAAAAAGAAAATATAAACCTAAATCAACAAGTAACGATTTAACCACTCCAAAAACCATGGGTTGATAGACCCATATACGCACCTTATGCAGTTAGAATGGTATCAATGTAAGCAACAATGGTATCAATATAGACCTTATACGCACCTTATGCAGTTAGAATGGTATCAATGGTCAAGATACTCAACAATGTCGAGTTGGTAAATAAGCACAATAGAATAATCTGCCTCGATAGCCTTCAAGCATTACAACCATCTTCCATTATAGTTTTGGTGGTGCAAGCATTCTTTACCAGGGCTTCAAGGAGGCGACTGAAACCCTAGCCACAGGGAGGCGAGGCGAGGAGGAGGCTCGTCGCAGTACTTCAAGGAGGCTCGTCGCTGGGCTTCAAGGAGGAGGCTCGCGCAGGTGTCGCAGCAGCGGGGCTCATCGCATCGCAGGACGCCACGAAGTTGCAGGGCTCGGCCGAAAGCCGCAGGGCTAGTCGTAGGACGCTGCATTGCCGCAGAAGCCGTTTCCTGCTGCTGCTTGCTTTGCCTTGACGTGCCCTTCTGTCAGCCTTCAGATCCGCCCAACACTGACGTGCAGTTGGTTTTTGTAAGTAGTTGGTTAACGCTGGTAGCAGGGCTTGATTAGCCATCCTTTGGTGATGTCGGTGCCTCCAACCACCATCCCCTCTCCATGGCGGGGGGACCTGGCAATGGGGGAACCGTGGAAGGATCGGCTAAACCATCTTTGCCAAGATTTTGGGAAAAATTTTGGTGGCCGAATTTGTGGAGGCTCAGGTAGAAGGAACTCGTTTTCGTAAAGATGGAGCACCAGCAATTGGACTTACGGCCACAGATGAAGTACGTGGCGAATCGTCATTGAAAACATGTGATTGTCTTAAAGTTCTCTAGTTATTGACCAACATTGGAAGATATCCGTGATTCGATCCACAGAACTTGGGGAATCCTAGGCGATTTTTTCGCTTGGTTTGCTGAATCGAAGGCACGTGTTAGTTCGACTTCAATCTGAGGTGGAAGCAAAGAAAGTTCTATCGAGAGATTCCTTTTTTATTCGTGGAGTTTGGTTTAAAGCCTTCCATTGGCATGATGGATTCAACTTGAAGGAGGACCCGATATCGGTGCCATTGTGGGTAGAGCTTCCTAACTTACCTTTGCATTTATTTCATCCCCCTATTTTAAAAGCAATTGTGAATTCTTTTGGTGGGTTCTTGCGGATGTATGATGCTCTTTCTACAAGTTAGTGAATATTGGTTTTAACATTATAGTCAACAACTATACTTTCCATACAGAAACTTAAACTGAATGCTATAGAGCCACCTACCTTCAGTTTTCGATATTGTAGCTTGAGCTCTTCTAGTTCCTTTTCTTGATCTTGTCTAGTGCTCTCATCGTTTTGAGCCTTTAGTGACTCGCATCTCGCTTCACAAGTAATTAAAATCCAAGTTCAAGTTTTTTTCATTTTATTTGATTTGTTCATTTCCTTTTCATGTAAAACAAAAATAAACCAATAAAGCTCTTTGAACCAACAATGGCAGATCCAACTGGAGCACCAAGACCTTTGAGCACCTGTTTCAGCAAGAATATATCAGAAGGATACACCAAATTTTCTTGCCTTATTTTCAGCAAGAATATATCAAAGATGTGTGATCGAATCAGCTGGAAAAAAAAAAAAAATATATATATATATATATATATAACGACTGAGCCATCCTTTGGGTCACTCAAGCTTGACAAGGTAAGGTATTAAATTGGAACTTCGAGGAAAAGACATTCAAAATTTCTTCATATAAAAGCAACAATACCCAACCCAAGTTGCAACCCTATATTCAAAAATTACCCCTTTCCTTAAGTTTCGTCGACACATGCATTGCGAGAAACACCCACATAGCCACAACCATAGCAATGGACATGCACAACCAGGGGCATAGACAACCAACATGTAATGGAAGCCCAAAAACAAAATCTAAAATGCATGAGACCTGACAACAGTCCAAGAAATGCTTAACGAAAACAAAAAAAATACAGTCCAAATTTGATGCTTAACTCAAACAAAAAAATATATGTTCATTACCTTTGTTGATTGCTTAGTCAATCGAATCAATTAGGTTCCAGTCAGCAGAAGTTGATGCTAATCAGTTGACTAATTGGCTTCTACTAATCAATAAAATCGATTGGATTCCTATAAAAGCATAATATGAGCTGAATCAGTGTTTATCCCAAACTAAATAGCAACAAGAAATAAAAAATAAAAAAATAAAATAGTTTGTTGGCACAACTAAAACATCAAACCACCAAAAACAATGAGAATCCAAATTCTGAATATTAAAAAGAACCACCCCAACACCTACCCCTTTTATGAAAACACCCAATTTTTTGGGCTTAATCAACTACTATTTCATGTTTACTCAATCAACTACTATTTCATTTCACTCTAGCATATACAGCGGGAAACCGCATTTAGTTTAACATACATAAGAAGCTGCCAGCATTGAAGTTCCAATGAGATGGAACTCGTGATTTTACAGAACAAAACGTCTCCAACTAACGGAAGTCATTTTATTTTCATCTAAGTTACCTCGGGCATAACCATGAATTCTCCAATGTGCTTTCTGGATCAAATCCCACACAAAAAGCATGGTACCTGTATCAATACAGATACTGAGAACAGTTAGTAAAAATCAAAATTTGATGGATCAAATATGTTCATGGTAAATTACAAACACAGCCAATCAACCAGAGTTCATTACATTGGTGTCATGTGGGATCATGCACCAAATAACTTGCCCTAGCCAAACAAGGCAACAACAAAGCATATAAGACTTCACATATTCAAATGCCCAATTTACAAGATCTGGAAAAAGACATCTCTTTGAAACTAGACTTTGATGCCCAATTGCATATACAGACTATTTGAAAGCCCCTACATTATGAAAGTTAAATTTGATTCAACCACAGTACCACACTGAAACCACAGAAAGACCTTGTAGGAAAGACATATTTTGCACAACATATTTAAAATGATCTTTTAGACATGAGGATCAAACAATATACACCAATACCAATGTCACATTTACACTATAATCAAAAAAATATAGACCAATTCTTACTTACCTTGATTAGAATTTGTGTTACATCGTCGTAGCTACTAACACATTCTTCACTCAGATTTTCAACATAAAAACCATTCTTGGAATCATCTCTTATCTGGAGAAAGTGAAAAATGCCCTTTAGTTACACTAAACATAGAAAGCCCAGACCAAATGAGTCTGATTTAATGAAGAGTAGACATAGAAAGATCTCTACCTCAAGGTTTCGTTGAGTCGGATCGAGCAAATCACCAATTTTCTCATTATATATCTCTAGGAAAGAACATCTACACTGATAATTCATCTGTTTCTCTTCCGAGTTCTCTTTCTCCTAACAACCAATCATAACAACAAATCAGTACACATTTCAAAATTCAATGTTTTCTCTAGCAAATAAAATGTATAAAACAAACCCACCTTCTGAAACTAAGAAAATAGCATCTGGAAGATGCGTGGAACAACGCCTTGATTGCTACTAGGTAAGTGACCTTCGACCATTGCGCTCGGAGGACCCCACATCGTGTAAGTCTTCCCACTTCCCGTCTTTCAGAAATTTAATCAAACAATTGCAAGCCTTGTCAATCTACTTAAAAAATCAACTAAAAGGTCTAGCAAACTTTTACAAAAAAAAAAAACACAAATCTGATCTCTACCTGTCCATATGATATAATTGAATTGTTAAAACCAGCCAAGCAGCTCTTAACCAGTGGAACAAAGCCTCAATCCCATTAGCCTTCAACTTTTCCCTCAAAGGCTTAGAAATCCTAAACCTCGAAGTCGCATTCGGATCCTCTTTTACAGCAGGAGCAGCAACCACCTCTCCATTTTTTTCAACAGATCTAAACTTTTACCACAACAAACCAAACACAGATCAATCAAAAGCTTTTCAAATTCAAACCAAACATTCTAACAAAAGTAACATCAAGAGAAATTAAAAGCAAGCTCACCAGCTTTCATGGAGGCATCAGCCTGGGCAACATTCCTGGCCATGGAAGAGAGCAAAGCAATCCCATGCTCAGCAGCAGCAACAGTATTGGCAGTGGGAGCATTAACAACCAAACACCCAAACTCTGTCGCAGCTTGCAGATCCACATTATCAATCCCTACACCAGCTCTGCCCACCACCTTCAACCTTCCCTTCGCGGCTTCAAACACCTCCCTCGTCACCTTCGTCCCACTCCTCACAATCAAAGCATCACATAGCGAGATCTTCGCACACAACTCCTCTGGTGACAGATTGTACGAGCAATCAACATTCGCGAAGGTCCTCAGCACCTCCAACCCTGCTTCTCCGAGCTTCTTGGATACGAGAACTGTGGGTTTCGCATCCACCGCGGTGGGTTCTTGTACTCGTGACTTGGAGAGCCTGATTTGAGGCGATTCGAGGGTATTCACTGCTTCGAAGACATGAAATCGAGATCGAGAGGTCGTTGAGAGAGAAACAGAGTGATGGAGAGAGGGGAGAAAGAGAGATGATCTTGAATAAGGGAGGGAGTTTTTGGTGTCTGAGAGGGAAACTCGAACTGGGGTGAAGATGGATTTCGCGGAGGAAGTCGCCATTGAAGGTATTGGAATGATAAGAGAAGAGAACGAAAGAGAGATATTTAGGGGTTAGGAAGCGCTATCCTAAATGTAAGTAGCATAGCGCTTCGGAAGCGCTATGGTAGCTTTGGTAACGTTTTTCTCATAGCGTTTTTTAAAGCGCTATCTAAGACATAACTAAGATAGCGCTTAACTGAAAAAAAAATTAAAAGCGCTATTGTAGTGTTTTTTTTTTTTAATTTTTTTAAAGACAAATAAGCGCTATCCTAGTGCCCACTTGGATAGCTCTTTAAAAAAGCGCTATCTAAGTGGCGTTACCTAAGCTAATATTTGTAGTAGTGCATCTTTGCCAAGATTTTGGGCAAAATTTGGTGGCCGAATTTGCGGAGGCTCAGGTAGAAGGAACTCGTTTTCGTAAAGATGGAGCACCAGCAATTGGACTTACGGCCACGGATGAAGTACGTGGCGAATCGTTCATGGAAAAACATGTGATTGTCTTAAAGTTCTCTAGTTATTGACCAACATTGGAAGATATCCGCGATTCGATCCACAGAACTTGGGGAATCCTAGGCGATTTTTCGCTTGGTTTGCTGAATCGAAGGCACGTGTTAGTTCGACTTCAATCTGAGGTGGAAGCAAAGAAAGTTCTATCGAGAGATTCCTTTCTTATTCGTGGAGTTTGGTTTAAAGCCTTCCATTGGCATGATGGATTCAATTTGAAGGAGGACCCGATATCGGTGCCATTGTGGGTAGAGCTTCCTAACTTACCTTTGCATTTATTTCATCCCCCTATTTTAAAAGCAATTGTGAATTCTTTTGGTGGTTTCTTGCGGATGGATGATCATACTCGATGCCTATCGCGCCCGGGTTTCGCCCGTGTTTGCGTGGAGATGACTTTGGCGGATAAATTACCAACTAGAGTTTGGATTGACAGGGCTAATAATAGGGGCTTCTGGCAAAAGATAGAATATCCAGGCTTCAAATACTATGATTTTTGCTCCTTGATAGGGCATCAGGAGGATTTTTGTAGAAAAAAGTTGGGCCTAAAGGGCGGTGGAAGAGTTTCTGACCTAAGTCAAGTAGCGAAGGCAGTCAAACCAAAAGTCAAAACCAATACTGTCAAGCAACAATACATACCAGTTACCAAAAAAGAAAAATTTCCCATCCAAGAGGTGGGTACGAGTGGTGTAAAAATGACACGGGTGCGGAGATTAACGAGGAAATTGGGGATAAGAAGCCAGTGGCCACCGCTCCGGTAATGGTGGTGTTGTCAAACAAATTTGAGTCACTTATAGAGAATATCGATGAAGATGAGGGTGCTCAAGAGGATAAGCAGCTAGTGGGCACGACAATGGCTCATGACAGTGCCGCGGTTGTACCAGAATCTACGGAGGATTGCCTCTTGGAGGCGGGGTATACAGTTTCGGAGATTGAGAATGTTATTGGTCCACAAGCATAGTCGTTGCTACAGGAGGATATTGTTGACTTAGGAAACACTAGCAATCACCTTGCTAAGCATATTCTTGTGGCAACGTCGCGAGACGCAACAAGCGATACAGTGATGCATGCCGATTCAGGGAGGCCGAGGGATGCAACCTTCACAGCGGGGGCGTTGAGACGGTCTGATTTTTAGCCAGAACCGGTCTCGCAGCAGCCAGTGCTCTGCCCTTCAAGAGGGGTCATGACTTCCCCCCAACCAGCGACCTGCACCAAGACAGGGGCCATGGCCTCGCCCCAACCAGCGCCCTGCACCAAGGCAGAGGACGCGGCTTGCACCAATCCGACACCTGGCACCAAGGCAGCGCTCTGCATCACACCAGAGAACAATGATGATCTTCAGTCTTTGAAAAATACGATATCAAAACTTCCCCGAATTATAAAAGAGTTGGAGACAACTTGAATAAGGTTATATCTCTCCTCAAAGAAAATAGGCAACTTCGACTGCCGAAATAGAATATCGATACACTCGAAATGACTAGTGAGGATAGTGATGAAGTCAACTCAGAATCTGAGCTAGGTCCACAGGCAGCAAACATTGATTTGGAATTAGGGGCTATGTCAGACGGAAAGATGAATAAGAGGCGTTACACCAAATATATCAACATTTGTCCCCGAAAATCCAATAGAACTAGGAAAGAAAACAAAAGGTACAAAGACTGAGTTTTTTGTCTAGGTTTGTTTTGGTGAATACTATCTTTTGTGAGATTTTGTTTCGGCCTTTTAGTTAACCCTATAGGGTCAGTCATGTAGCCTTCAGGCGTTGATTTTTAAATGAATAAAATGGGCCACCAACCCAATTTGATTAAAAAAAAACAATGAAATGGTCAAAATGGAACATCATTGAATGTGATCGATATTTCTTTGTTCCATTAGAGTTTAAGCAATTTTCTCATTTCATCATATTTAATGTTCTTTCCAATCTATCCAACAATGGATCTTTTATTTAGTGTGACCAACTCTTATAAGCTTTTTTGGTATATTTTGTGTCAGTATAGTAACTACAATCAATCAATATTTATATACTTCATAAAATATAATTATTTTATTTTATTTTACTTGTTGTGAGTCTTAAGATATGTGATTTATTATTTTCTTGTTGACACTTGACACATTGTTTGTTGTGAAATGATCACTCCAAAACTATTCGAATAGGGTGTGCCATGAATTCAAGTAAGTGAAATTCCAATAGAAATCTGACTTCTAAAAAATAACTGAACATCTGAAAATAATCTTTGAAGCATCAAAACTCAATTTTCTCTCTAATGAACATAACAAAATCTTCAAGAAAATGCAAACTAATCAGTAGATCTAAAAATTCCTCGATCATTTTTCAATGAATTAACTCTCAATTCTAGATCCATATCAAATCAAGTAAAAAAACGCATAAACCTACTTAACTAGTAAATCACTACACAAAATATCATATCAAATCCCTAAATATGTTTGTTGAATTTTTCGAGAAATTGAAGCATCAACGCCAAGCATAAATCAACTTTGAACTAATCTAAAGCAATTTTCGCCATGAAATTAACCATTAAGATCAACATTCAAGTTTCAGTGATACAAGCTTTTATTTAAAAAATTGAAGAACATGCACCTTCCGAGTACAGGAGCCAATCCCACGTCATTTGAGCGTTGAGACTTTGCCTTCAGAGAAAACCATTTGCACAACTGTTTTCTGGTGCCTAGTTCCCTTGTCCCATTCTCCACAAAGGAAGAAATGGTGAATTTTGAAACAAACTTTTCGAAAGAGAAAAATACATAAACTAGCTTAGCTAAAAGATTTGAAACTCAACAACAAGATTTAAAGAAACTAAGGGTGTGTTTGGTTGCGTGGAATCCTATTCCATGGGAATCCATGAAGGGACTAAGATCTAAGCGAATTTAAGGTTCACTCACTAATCCATCATTAGATTTTGTTATCAATGGTGGGTATGAAAGTCCCATGAACATGGGAATCATATGCTTTGGAGGATTAAGAATTATGATTTTCATGTTCAGGAGATTTTCATTCCCACCATTGATAAGAAAATCTAATGGTCAATGATGAGTGCTACCTAAATTTAGCTTTAAATGTAGGGGTCCCCTCGTGAGGTCCCACGAAATAGGATTCAATCCAGCCAAACACACCCAAAAATCCGAAGATAAAGAAACAATGAACATCATACCCTCGTGAATTCCCACTCATTAGGAATGGACCTATGACCTCATTGAACATCATAAGAAAGCTAACCTATGCATGGCAAGGCATCAGAAGAAACAAATAGGAATGGGCTTCTGAAGAGTAAAAGTGATGAATGATAATCTGTTCGGAAGCCTCTTCTTATAGACAAGCACAGTCTCTGGTGAAAACAAAACCTTGATAACCCAGCCCCTCCCACCCATGGTTTTGCTATCTTTAGAGTTTGATAGATAGCAATCAAAAGAACATATTTCTAGAGATCCAAGAGTACAAATCAAAGGAGGGAAAACGATTATTTAAGGGGGAAAAAAGAGTGTAGCCTTTTGATGACACATTTTTGCTAATGACCATCATGTAAGAAGGCCGGACCTAAAAGCACACAAACTACAAGTTTTTTGTCTTTCACAATGGGTTTTGCAAGCAGTGTATGCTATGGGGAAACGGTTGTAGCTTTTCTTGAGTGATAGGCCGAATGTCGAAATGTGAGGAGTACAGAAACTGTAGAACTTAACTAAACATATGTTGTCTGAAAATAACTTAATTATAGAATTGGAATTCAGGAAATACAGATAAAGAGTACATGTGTTATGTGTATGTCTGCATCCATATTTTGGTTGTGGTCCAGACGCAACTTTTGAACATGCATTGTGATGCACAGCTTTCATAAGGTCATTGAAAGTATCATCTCATAAAACCTAAGAACGGAGAAAGAAAAGGAAATGTGAAGCATCAAGAGGGAAGATCCATTAGTATGTTCTCTTCTATATATCTTCTTGTCTTTGCTTTTTCTTATCCGAAATATCTGATCCTCATTAGTATGCAGAAGACCGAAAGCGCATATTTATGTTTTATGCCTGTGCCCGTTGCATAACTTAATTTAATTGGGCTCTACAAATACGGTGTTCTGTAAAACATATTATTAGGTATCTATGGGTGTGTGTGTCCATGTATGTATGTGATTTATCAGGTAACATATGCAATTCTAAAGCATAAAGCTTGCATTCTATGCGGGAGTGATTAACAGAAGCATGGAACAACTTAAAGTTTGGAGCAAAATCAAACATAAAAATAATTTGATTAATACGTAAATTGTTTACTGAAACATTTTGTTTTAGATTTGTTGAACTTTACTGGGACAAAGCTATATGTAAAAATGGGCCCATGAACACGACATGACTAACTAATGGTGAAGCCCAGGAAGGCAATTTGCCAGAGCATATCTACGTTCTTATCACCCTGGTATATCCAATCGTGATGTGCGAATCATGTACTATATAAGTAGGTTGGTGTTGTGTAATGACTCGAGCAAGACAGAACGAGTAAGTGCGGAGGGGAATAACAGGGAGATTCTCCTTTGGCAGAGTGAACAATGAACATTTGGTTCTGTTTCTCGTCTCTGCCAAAGGAGAATTGCCCTGCCATTCACTCTCGCAGTCATGGCATGTTACCATAATCTTCTTTAAGGAGAACACTTCCACTTAAGTGTAGGTTTTCTTCAATTCGTAAGAGTTTCTTAATCTCATTACAGTTGGTTGGCAGATTAAGTTCTCATGGAGAAAGGTTATCGATGTTGAACATCCAAGAAGAACAACACAAGTGAATAAATGGAGATCAGGATTGCTCCTATACCAAGTGCATGTGCCAATTAGGATAAAAGTAGCATTACCAATTACAAGCTATCTTAAGCATTGCCAATTGCAAGCTATCTTAATTTGCTCCTAAAAAATTCTATATTTATACAATTACATAACTACTCTAGTCCATAAATAATTAGCTTTTGATGATATATGACATTTATTCTTGATGCTTTTTTCATTTTTGCTAAAGATGTTGAGGATTATTTCATGAATGACATGCAAGATGTATTTTATATCATAATTATCCATGTTGTTTATGTCTGCAGCATGACCACTGGATGAAATGTGGATGGAAGTGGGAAAATGCTGATACTACTGGAAGGATTCCTCTTTGGCTGTTAGTACTGTAGTTGGTATTCTTGTAATCAGCCGGTTATCCGTTTTGTCTGGGTGGTGCTTTTCTTAATAGGTTTTCCATTTTGTCAGGGTTGGTGCTTTTGGACTGTACACTCCAATTGGTATCACGCCATTAAAGAGAGTAGTAGAAGTCAGAAGTAAATTCGATAGGCAGCTTCAGAAACCGTCTCGCATGGGAAACCACACATTTTCTGCAAACTGGAGGAGTCTTTACTCCAAGCCTAACCCTTCTAGCGTGCCGCAATTTTTTTTTTTTACGAGGAATGCATCTATTTGAGTCGATCATTTCAAAGATCTAATTCCAGTATGTAGTGGAAACGCCTCACAATCTGCAGTTTCACTTATAAATTGTTGTAAAGATTATAGATGTAGCCTCAAAAGCTACTGCATAAACATGATCTTCTAACTATGGAACTCCTCTCATGATAATTTTCATCTATAGTTCAATTGGTTTTTATCAAAATTCCAAGATCCTCTCTCCTTCATTGTTAATAAAAGAGTATGAGACACCTATATAAGATTTGGTTTTAATTGTTTCATATATTTCATGTTTTTTACGGTTAATGCCTTAGTTCGCCACCCCTCTCCGTGATTGGAATGTTTGATTCATTAGCCCTTACCTGCAGTACAGTTTGAATTATAAAAGAAAAGTACTCTCCAGGCTCTGTGGCTGTGATCATCACCATAGATCTCCCTAGCTAATTTAAGTTTTAATTAGAAAAGAAAGAGTTTTAAAAAATCGAAGCCATCTTCCTATTTGTTTCGCCTCCGGCTCTCTATTTACCTATTGTCTGGTCTGTGTATGACTTTTATGATCCTTGCTTTAACTCCCTGAGCAAGCAGCGATCTCATGGAATGTTCACAACATCTTGAGAATATTATTATGGTAGCAAAATTTCACGTATTATCTTTTACATTTTTGGTAGCGCAATGGCGGAGTTTTATGCAGCCAAAGCAGGTTTTGTGGTGATTCTAGCATAATTAGCATGTTATGATTGGTTCTTTTTTAAATTCCTTGATAGTTGGTCAACTAATTAATCAATAAGCCAGAATTAATATTATCTGCTAACAGGCATAGCGACCCATCCTATCGGAATGCTGTAGGCACTTCTCATTTTGATCTCTAGCAAGATACCGTTGATTACAGAAAAATAAAAAATAAAAAAAATTAAGGCAAAAAAAGTTTTATTCCCAATCCATCAAAGTTCATATAGTAGTAGCATATGCATATTTAATTAGTGAAAACCTATCGAATCCAAATGCTAATATAATAACCAGGATCTTGATAAAAGTTTTCCATATTTGGCCTGTTCGGTAATTAAAATTAAATTTTAAAGATTATTTAACATCAAAATTTTCATAGATTATAGAGCAGATTATTAAAATTCTCATTTTGATTTACAAACTTATCAATTTTAGTTGTATTATTAGTTGATAACAAAAGAAAAACATAAATTGAACTTGGCCAACTAAATATGCATACTTCATCTGCACTAATCCAAGTTCTGCTACAATAACTCAGAGTCTAAATTGATCTACAGCAAGGATCCCCATAATCATATTTTACCGATCAATACAATGATTGACTACTAAAATTAACCCATGCGATGATGATGAAGAACCCCTTCCAACTACAAAAGCATGTATTAATTAGATCAAGATAGATGTAAAAAATTAAATTTCACATCATTTAGTCTAGAGATTTGGTAATTAAGGAACACCATTTACACAACTGTTTGATTATGCCTCAGTTCTGTTGTTCCACATTCATCAAGAAATGAAATGATGAATTTGGCTGCGAAGTCCTCAAAAGGGAAAAAAAAAACAGTTAAACTAGTTAGTTGAATGATTGGAACGTAAACGAGATTAAAATAAACTGATCAAAACCTGAAGACGAGAAACATCTCAACCATGTACCCGTGTTTGGGATTGGACCTATGACCTCACTGAACATCACATGAAAATTATAAAGAAGATAGATTGGTGACACTGATTAGTGGTAATCCATACCATGGATGGCAAAGGATCCACCCTAAAGAAACACAAGAAAAATATCTGAAGAGACTTAAGAAGAGTAAAAATAATGAAAGATAATCTGCTCTCCGTTCTTCTTATAGGCCAGCATTGTCCCTAGTGAAAATAAATCCCTAAAATCTAGCCGCTGGTTTCCAAAATTCAACCCATTGTTTGATAATTGGTATAAAATTAATTATACAACCTTCCAACCATTTTTTACTTTTGGAACTTCTTTAGCCATTTCTTGTTGAGGGCTTCTGTCTAATATCTTACCCGCAGATCCCATTTCGTCACCCTTATGAATTTTATTTTCATTTTCAAAAAAAAAAAAAAAAAGTTACTTGTACAACCACACATATAATGACCGGTCCTAAATGTATAGTATTTCCCCATAAAACCTAATTTCTTGCCAGAAAATGATAGAAATCACTTTCTCTATCACATTTCATCTTTAATTCGTTCTCAAATCTTGTTGCTTGTAATGACCAATAGTTTTTTTTTTTTTTTGGAAGGCGAGCTGGGATAGTTTTTTTTTTTTTTTTTTTAAATCTTGTTGCCTGGAATGACCAATAGTTAAATTTTTTTTGTTTGAAAGGCGAACTGTTTTTTTTTTCAGGATCCCATAACCTATCAAAGACCAAAACTGATACACCTTCGAACCCATTACCTATTAATACCATCAGCCAAGCTCTAACCATTGAGTTGTCATGCCATTAGCAATGACCAATAGTTGCATAGGTGAGAAAGGCATAAAACATTTCCCCTTACTACAACAAGTTTCAAACACTAAAATCCATCCCAACCTGAGCAACCAAGCATAAAAAGCTCGTTTAACTACCACCACATTTATGTTTTTCATTTTTTCATCAAGAAACAAACATGTTAAAAAGACAATATAAACCTAAATCAACAAGTAACGATTTTTTTTTTTTTTTAAAAAAAAAAAAAAAACCTCCAGAGGGGAGGGGCAACTATGGGATGCCAGACCTTTATTACTTATCAAAAATTTGATTTACAAAACAAAACGGGGGTACTTTACGACTTTACCCGTAGAAAATCCAATTCTTTGAGCGAAACCGAACACTTAAACCTACAAAAACCGAAAACAGAAACTGCGGAACTAGACTAGAAAATTAAAGAGCCATACAAAGAATAAATTTCACGCGCATCCTCGCACTTACGACAAACCAACACCCTGCAACCCATGGAGAGACCGACCATGCTGAACGCAAGAACCGACCTGCTCATGTATCAGCAAGGCACTCATGTATATGCTCATGAAGTATCAAGGCAACTGCATACTTATCAGCATATGTAGCAGCAAGGCAAAACTGCACCTGCTCATGTAGCATCAAGGCACAAAAGAACCCTGCGATTGTCCTCAAATTCAGGCCGCATACCAGACATAAACTAGCAGTCAGTAAACCATGTCCTCGCAGCAATCCACCGCCTCGCAGCAATCCAAAACGCAGCCCAGCACAACACCAGAGTGCTAGAAGCACTGACCGAACGCACCTGCAGTCTAGGCGACAGCACACACCGTTGGATTATCGAGACTGCAGCGTCAAAAAACAGAGGACACTCTGTTTTACAACAGAGTACCCTGCCACACGCTGAAACATGCAAACTCCGCTGCCCAAAATTACGACGCCTAGTCTTCCCCATGACGTATGTAAGCCGTATGGCTACGGTCAAGCACTAATAAACCTGCCACCCTCCGAGGGAGATCATTTGCAGTGAAAGAGACCGTCGTATGTTCTTTTTGTGCTCTAGTGGCTAAAGCATCTGCCACCGCGTTGGCCTCTCTATAAATATGGGAGCATGTCACCGTCAAAAGGTTCGCCAGCTGCTTGATTTCTTTTAAAGTATTCTCCAACTGCCACGGTATTTTAAAATTACCCTTAAACCATCCACAAACAATTTTCGAATCCGTCTGAACCAAAACCTGCTTAAGACCCAACGAGATACAGAGACGAAGTCCCTCAGCTAGAGCCATAATTTCCGCTTTATTATGTGAGCCTGCACCAAAGAAAATTTGCTTCCCCGCAACACAAAGACCCCTAGAGTCTCTAATAATTACACCTCTAGAAGCCATGTTCTTATAGGAGGAGCCATCCACATTAAGAGCAACAAAAATCTGACGGAGGGGGATGCCAAAAGACAATTCTACTAAGCTTTCTCAAAACTAGAATCTCTTGTAACCCCAAAGCCCATAATGGATCCTTATGCAAACTGATTCGCTTAGGAGTTATAAAATTATTAGCTAAAAGCAAATTGCGCCGAATATGCAGAATCACAAAAGCAGGATTAGGAACAGCACTATCATAGACACATTTGCACCGTTGTTTCCATATTTCCCATAAAATAAACATAGGAGTGAGAAGTGATAGCACACCTGTTTGTGTGTTCATTTTGGCACGCCTAAACCAAACGGCAAGCGTCGTGGAGATTTCCGCCGGTTTTCGGATATGCACATCAAAAATCAACTCAAAATGGCGCCAAACCTGCATCGCCAATTCTCCATCCAAAAACAAATGATTCAGCGATTCTCGTTGTGGCATGGTGCAACATCGACATCTAGAGGCCAGACTGAAACCGCATCTGTATAACTCCCCATCCACTGGTACCCCTCTATGGAGTAATTTTCACACCAAAACGGAGATTCTAGAAGGGATACTGGCATGCCACAGCAATTTATAAAGGCCACTGACCGTCCCTTTCCTTCTAAGCAAATCATAGGCCGACTGAATAGAAAAAAGCCCATGTTGGTTCGGAACCCATATACATTCATCCTCTTGAAATTCGTCGCCATATAATCTATCAGCAAAAAGACGCCTGGCTAGATGCCTGATATCTGGACTAACCAATTCAAAATTGGTTGAATTCACCTCCTTTATCGAAGGCCACATACCTTGAATAACCAAATCCTCCGATCTTCTGAAGGAGACTACCGTATTCCAATTTTCCTCAAAGAAACTGATATTTCCCTTTCCAATTTGCCAAAGCGAATAACTCAAAATAAGGGATTTGTCAAGCATGAGTTCTCTGAAAAATGGGGAAGACCCAGTTTTCACCAACTGACCGTTCAAAGCCACCCCCTGCACCCAGTATTTGCTTCTCATGAAAATAGCCCAAAGAGAATCAGATGTAAGAAGACGCCAAAGTGCTTTGAGGCGAAAAGCCCTCAAAACCACCCGCAAATCCCGCACACCCAGACCTTTTTCATCATGTGGAAAACAAATATGAGACCATGAAACCCATTTTTTCTTCAGTCTTCCTTCACAATCCCCCCAGAAGAAATCTGCCAACAAACCATTGATCCGAGTTAACACTTGCATAGGAACACACATGGTACTGAGGATATAGATAGGAATCGAACTCAGAACATGTTTAATCAAAATTAAACGGCCTCCCGGAGATAACAATTTCGCCTTCCATCCCGGAATCCGCGATTGAATCTTAGTAATCAAATCTTCAAAATACGAAATTTTGACTCTCCCCTGAAAAACTGCCCCCCCCCCAAATATTTCAAAGGAGCAGCTCGGAAGGAGAAACCCGTGTAAATTTTAAAACCGACAATTTTCTCTGCATCTGCCCTGTCATCCACCATAAAAGAGCTTTTGCTCGAATTTATTTTCTGTCCCGAAGACTGGCAATAGCTGTTTAAAAAGTCCATACATCCCAGAATAGAAGACTTTCTGCCATTTAAGAAAATGAGAGTATCATCTGCATAGAGGAGATGTGAGATAGGACTGCATGCCCTGGGGGTGTAGAAACAACCAATTTTACCTCGAGCAAAAGCCTCGGTAAGACCCCTACTCAGAACTTCGGAGGCAATAATAAATAAAAATGGAGACAGAGGGTCACCTTGCCTTAAACCCCTGGTAGATCTAAAAAATCCTTTGTAGACTCCTTGAAGCAACACAGAAAAGCCACAGGAAGCGATACAGTTGGAGATAATATGACAAAATCTACCATTAAAGCCAAATTTTGTAAGCACCGCCAACAAAAAGTTCCATTCCAGTTTGTCATAGGCTTTTTCCATGTCAATTTTCAAAACCACATTACCGCCGAAAACCTTCCGATTAATGTCCCTAATCAATTCCTGTGCAAGGCCAATATTCTCACCAATAAATCTGCCTTTAACAAATGCCCCCTGCTCCGGAGAGATAAGGACAGGCAAAATATCTGCCAATCTAGTACAAAGGATTTTACTGAAGATCTTATAAATCACGTTGCATAAACTAATAGGGCGAAAATCAGAAAAGGAACCTGGATTCTCAGTTTTAGGAATCAAAGCCAAGAAATTAGCCGAGAACGAAGCCGACATCGCTTCCCCCTCAAAGAACTGAATAGCGGCCTCCCATATATCAATGCTCAGAATCTCTCAACAAGTCTGAAAAAAACCAGCAGTAAATCCATCCGGACCCGGGGCACTATTCTTAGTGATGTCAAAAACAGCCGTTTTCACTTCCTCCAGAGAAGGACGATTGACCAGGATGTCACAATACCCGGAATTCACCAGTCTCGGGATACAAGTCAACAACTCTGCATCTACCATACATGAACCTTGGGAAGACAGCAAATTGGCAAAAAAATCCGTGGCATTAACAATAATCTCACCAGGGTCAGAAATCGTCCTGCCGCAAGGTAAATTAATCTGATTAATAGCCCGCCGTTTTTGTTTAGACTTAGTCGAGGCGAAAAAATATTTGGTGCAGGCATCCCCCTCCTTAAACTCTTTTTCACCGGATTTTTGAATCCAATAAAGCTCCTCCTGTTTGAGAGCTAATCTGTACTCAGCCTGACAGCGATTTAAATTGCAACAAGCATTAGTGTCCCAGTTGGCATCAATATTAAAACCATTATTACTACCACCAGAAAAGCCTGCCAACAAAATAGTTTCCCATTGTTGCATTTCATCCTCGAGAGCGCGGATCCTGCTAAACACATTCCCAAATACCATCCGGTTCCACTGGATGAGAGCGCGACGGATCAATTTTAGTTTAGCAGCCACTCTATCCAGGGGTCTGGGGAAGGCCATATCTGTCAACCAGACTCCCTTAATCAGATCAAGAAATTCCGGGTGTGTAGTCCACATGTCCAAGAATCGAAACGGTGCAAAACCAATCCTAGGTTGAGAGGGCATGGATGCCAGCATAGGGGAATGATCAGAAAATGTACGGCTAAGATGTTCAACTTTAGGATTATCCAAAACTATCAGCCAAGCCGAATTAACAAAAATACGGTCCAGTCTAGCCCAAATGCGCTCGCGGCCACGCCTATTATTGCACCAAGTAAGTCGAGGACCCGAATAACCACAATCAATTAAGCCACATGTTTCAATACAATCGGAGAAATGAGCCATACTAGCCAAGGAGGGTGCAATTCCTCCAACTTTCTCCCCCGAGTGAAGATAAGTATTGAAATCCCCACCAACCATCCAAGGGGAATCGTTGTGAGCTGCAAATGTAACCATATTGGACCATAATTCTTTTCTTTCATCCACAGAGCATTTAGCATAAACAAAAGAAATTAAGAAAACTCTCGAAGAAGAATCTGTTACCTGACAGTGAATAATCTGGTCTGACATGTCCACCACTGAGAGAGCAAGAGACGAATCCCACAAAATCCAAATCTTGCCACCAACCCTGTCATTAGATGCAAAACCGCCCAGTTTAACTTTGTTCCCAATCTCCATGTATCTACTAGCATCAATCATAGGCTCCGCAATCATAAGAATTCTGACATTGTGGTCCCGAACCAACTTTTGTAACCTCCTTCTCGTGGCCCTATTTCCAACGCCGCGAGCATTCCAAAACATAAAGTTTTCAATCATCTTAAACACGGGAGGAAGACAAACCCTTCTTCGTCTTACGACGAGTGCCCGAAGGAACCGCAGTTTTGACGTTTTTCTGTCGCTCCGCATCCGAAAGTGCTCCCAATGCTAAGTCCTTGATAGCTTGTGTGCCCGGCCCAATGTCCGAATCCGACTCCGCCGCATCACTATCAGTGGCGCTTTCAAGTGTATTGACATTCATTTTTTTTTCTTTTTCCGTAATGAAACACCCACCTTCACCAATTTGCGAAGTTCAGCCGGCAACCCGCGAGCATCCAGCAGTCCAAGCTGGACGTCCTGCTGCTCTGTTTCAGTGTCTGCTGCCTGGGACGCAGCAATTGGAACCTGAACGTCAGCCTGTGGATCCTGTGTGACAGCAGCACTAGACGACAACAAACCAGTTGGAGGAGCGAGCACACTGTGTCCTGGTACCCTGCCGGGAGAAGGAGCTGCAGCAGACCCTGTCACCGTCGCTGCTGGAACAAAACAGGACACAAGACCCCCTGTTTCTGTGCTGTAATCTGTCTGAGACAGCCCAGTTTGCTCGGACTGGGGCATCGTATCCTGAATACGGGGCATCATTTCCTGAACTTGGGGCACTGGCAAACCTGGCTGGGACAGATCAAAGTGCGCAGACGTTCCCTCCACTGAAAATTCAACCTGTTTACTCCCTGTCACGAGCTGCCCAACTTTAAATTCGCTAACAATTTGCGAAGCCGCGGTATGATTAGGAAGGGTACACAATGATGCCGGATTGACATCATTATCATTTGGATCCGGGATTGGTGGGTTACCAAGAACATGGTCAATCTCTGAAATTGTATACCCCGCCTCTAGTAGACATTCCTCCGTCGAGTCGGACTTGACCCCGGTATGAGCAAGCTCAATCTCCTTACCCGCTGATTGAAGTGTCGTTGGAACGACCTCCTCGTCCTCAGTATTCTCCATTAGAGCCTCAAAAGTGTTTGACAAAACCACCTTTACTTGGTCAATTGCCCCCGGCTTGTTGTTCACAACTCCCTTCGGAATCTCTTCGCCTTTGCTATTTTTTGTTCCACTCACACCCGCTTCCGGATTTGCAGATATTTCTTTTCGAAGCACGGGAACATAATGTTGTCTGATAGTATTATTTTCTGCCTGTGATTTGACGACCTTCTCAGTCTTACCAATGCCCGGAGCGCGGCCCCCGGCCTTAATGCCTAGCTTCTTGCGACAAACACTCTCCTGATGCCCAATCAAAGAACAAAAATCACAATATTTGAAACCTGGCATCTTTTGCCAAAAACCTCTATTATTGGCTCTATCAATCCATACCCTATTTGGTAATTTATCGGCCAAGGTCATCTCCACGCACACGCGGGCATAGCCCGGGCGTGATAAACATCTAGTATGGTCGTCCATTCGCAAAAACTCACCAAAAGAATTGACAATTGCTTTTAAAATAGGAGGATGAAAAAGATGTAAAGTTAAGTTAGGCAACTCTACCCATAATGGCACCGAAATCGGATCCTCCTTCAGACTGAAGCCATCATGCCAACGGAAAGCTTTAAACCGAACACCACGAATCAAAAAGGAATCCCGCGACAACACTTTCTTTGCTTCCTCCTCCGATTGTAGACGAACTAACACATGCCGCTGGTTGAGAAGTCCCAACGAAAAATCTCCCAAAATGCCCCAGGTTCTGTGAATCGAATCTCGAATGTCCGCCAAAGTAA
Source organism: Berberis thunbergii (assembly GCA_003290165.1). Taxonomy (NCBI): domain Eukaryota; kingdom Viridiplantae; phylum Streptophyta; class Magnoliopsida; order Ranunculales; family Berberidaceae; genus Berberis; species Berberis thunbergii. The sequence continues at coordinate 3,248 of QNQO01004132.1, read as the reverse complement.
GGCGGTAGCTAGAGAATTTTAAGACGATCACATGTTTTTCCATAAACGCCTCTCCACAGATTTCATCCGTTGCCGTAATGCCAATTGCTGGTGCTCCCTCTTTACGGAATCTAGTACCTTCGACCGGAATCTCCACACCATCGGCCACTAGAATTTTTCCCAAAATTTGTGCGAAAGATGGCCTAGCCGCTCCGTCTACGGTTCCCCCATTAGCAGTATGGGGGGGGGGGATGGCGGCGGGAGGCGCCGACATCACCTCCATAGCAGTGCCAGTTTCGAAAAATAAGTAAAAACGAAAACCTGTCTCTGTACCGTAACGGTACGCAAAGCTTAATCGTATCGGCGGCTGAGATACAACCGAAACATGATAACCAGATCTGAATCGCGACCAAGACGACTGCCAGATTTAGTGTTGTGTCCGTGCAAACATCCAGAAATGACCAGTATCGACCAATAGCGACCAGTATCGACCAATATCGGCCAGTAATGTCCTGAATCGCGTGTCGCAACCCGAGATAAGCCGGCAATCGATGGCTGAGCCGCCTAGGGTTGTTGCAGCGGCTACCCTAGCCGCCACCAGCGAAGGCTGGGATGCAATCTTACAGAAGAAGGACGGCTGAGATAAGATTTCGGTCAAAGACCGAAATACCCCCGAAAATCGCCCGAAATCGCCCGAAATCCCCTCTCCGAAATTCTCTCCATTCTAATTCTATAGACATCCGATGCTTGCTTACTCAACAAGTAACGATTTAACCACTCCAAAAACCATGGGTTGATAGACCCATATACACACCTTATGCAGTTAGAATGGTATCACTGTAAGCAACAATGAAATGGTCAATCCCATATAAACCCTTGTAGTGTCCTCTCTCCACAATATCCTTGAAATCCCTCATTTCTTCTTTTTCTTTTCTATGTTTTTTGAAGCAAGCGAGTCAGAGAGATAGAGAGAGACATATAAGAGACAGAAATGTGATCTTGTTTAATGGCGGAGGGCTCGGTCTGGACTCAGCCCTAGAACCCCGAGTAGTATCGGAGGGGATGATGGGTCATCTCAGCGCTCGAAAGGCAACCAGTGTGATCCAACAGATGATCAAAGTGACCCTTTGGCCGTCGACATTATCACCAGCATGAGAAGACCCATCATCCATCGTCTGCCACACGGATTGCCAAGCCTGCGAAGGCGGGTGAACGTACATCCCTTGATCCATCCCAGACAAATCAAGGTGCCCCATTGTGACATCGGGACCATAATAAGGCAACCTCATTCCAATTTCATCCTTGATCTCATCCATGGGTACAATATCAACTAAGAAATCGAAGATATCAGTGTGACGTCGGGCAGAATAGCAATTATCCTGCGGGCTAGTTCTAACAGATAATTCACAAGGAAGAATACAAAATAATCGCTCAAAACACAGAGAAATATCTCTATTGTCAATTCAAAATTATGCAAATAAAAAATTGTCTCTAAATTAGCCCACAAGCCGAGCTTTATAGCTAAAACTCATTATTAGAATTTTACCAAAAAAATGGCAATTTCCAATAATCATACTAAAATGAAATACGTAATAAAATAAGTAATCTGCAAAAAATCTGGCCCAAATTGGGTTCAGAATCTCTTTCTAAACGATAAAAGAAATATTACCTAAAAGAAAAACGTAAATCCTAAAAAGAAACTGCCTATTTCTAAAAGAAAAAAAAACTAAAATAACAAGCAGTCTATTCCTAAATAAAAATTAATGCCTAATCCTAAAAGGAAACTAAAAATACTCCTAATTAAATTGAAAGACTCTCAAACTTATTTAGTAAATAACTTTGAGAGCAAATTAGGAACCATAGAACCCAAATTAGGAACCCTAAAAAATCTCTTGCATCGCCCGGGTTGAAAAGAACTCGTCATCGAGTTCATAACAACGTCATCAAAATCCTCTGGCAGGAGTCCAGAGGGAAGATCCTCTGGTATCAGGTCAGAAAACTCTGCTAGTTGTTGCACCTCTGCTGGTAAATATGAATTCACGTCTGCAGGGGGCTAGAAATCATGGAGGACGATGGCACAACACTGGTGTAGGTGGAATCCATCAATTCCTACACGAACAAGCGACGCAAAGGGCTGCAAGTTCAATGTGGTGGTACGAAAAACAAGTATTTAGGGTGCAAATAGCTGAACTAATTTGTAAATTAGTTTTCTCCCTCCAGAAACTCACGATCTTCGTCTCCAGCGAGCCGCGTTCTGCCTCTCGCGAGTTGCTCGTTGTTCTTCTTCTCCGTTTGGCTCCAATACCTGCACGAAAGAGGGAAACAAGGGGGAGGGACGAGAGAGTGGGTGAGAGAAGTAGGCGAGGTGGCGGCTGATGGTGGTGCTTGGCAGATACAACATTGAAGAGGATCTCAAGCTTCTGAGCATGAGTCTTAGCAACCTTCATCAAGACAGTTAGTTGTTCAACCCTGTTCAACTCTTTCAGTTCCCTTGCGACCATGTGCAGATACAATGACCTTGAGCTTCTTATCGACTGATCCCCATGTTATCTCCGCTAGGGTCCTTCATGAACTATTTGTCCATGAGCTTATCTGTCTTGCTCATCGTCTTCTCCCCAATTTCCAACACCATCAGTAGTTTCCTGATCTTCATCATCGTCCACACCTTCTGACTCAATCTTCGAGGGATCCTCCCTCGAACTCAGAATCTTCATCCTCATCTTCATCAGTGTCATACATAGGCTCTCCAAACTATTTTAGTTTCGTCTACCACATCTTCCTCAAGCTCCTCATCGTCATACACAGGTTCTCCATGCTCCCATAATTAAGCATGATTGGGATACGGGTTTTCAAAACTGGAATCAGTATCGTGATCTTCCATCTCACGATTACCAAAATCCTGCGTCGTTAGACGCCGGGTGAACTCTGCATCTTGCCTCTGTAAATCTTCAATCATCATATTCTTAACCTGCACGTGACGACCATGACTACAACCACCAGTCATAGAAACTGATGAAATCTCACTCTAAGAAGATGTTGAAGCTCTGATACCAACTGACGCCGGGCAGAATAACGATTATTTTGTGGGCTAGTTCTAACAAATAATTCACAAGGAAGAATACAAAATAATCGCCCAAAACACAGAGAAATATCTCTAATGTCAATTCAAAATTATGCAAATAAAAACTGTCTCTAAATTAGCCCACAAGCTGGGATTTATAGCTAAAACTCTTTATTAGAATTTTACCAAAAAAATGACAATTTTCAAT